>JAUKPS010103485.1:0-140482 GCA_032273165.1 Chlorellidium tetrabotrys | reverse complement strand
CCCATGTGCTCTGTGTGTGACCTAGTTTCTGTCACTGTCTGAAAGCTCATTCTGTTCAGGTGTGCCTTCCTAATTATCATCATTACCTTCCCCGTTTAAGTTCCTTAATTTGTCCGGTCTCATCAACTTTATGTGTCTTACTACTACTCTTCCTGTTAGATTGTCCTTTGTGGATTATGAAAACACTCTTTTTGTATAATTCATCATAGTGCCTTCATTCCTGCAGTGTTCCGTGACTGAACCGACGTGCAGATTCGCACTCATGTGCTTGGTTTTTTTCTTTTTTAGAAACATTCATATTACTAGCATGTCCATCATCAACCTAATGTGGTCTGATCTTAATTAAGTCAACATTTTATTGATGACACCGAGTGTGTGTTACAACTTTGCCAAAAGCTAATTGAAGTGAAAGAAGGAGATTGGATTGGAAATTGGGCTGCGGTGCTTCAATTCCCTAGTATGGAAGCAGCCGAAGGCTGGTACAACTCTGAGGAGTATCAACCTTATAAAAATCTTCGCATTAACGAACTTCAATCTGAGGCAGGTAGAGTAGTAATTATACCAGGAATGTAATTTGTTGTTTTCACTTTTATAAACCAAGCTTAGACAATTTCTAAGTTTGGTTTACTATTTAAAAATTTAATCTCACGTAAAATATGAAAAAAGTATTAGTAACAGGAATATCAGGATTTGTAGGACAGCATTGTGCTGCCGAATTATTAAAAAAAGGCTATGCCGTAAGAGGTTCTGTAAGGAGTTTATCTAGAACAGATGAAGTTGTAAATGGTATAAAAAAAGAAATTGACCCAAATGGTAATTTAGAATTTTGCGAACTTGACCTGATGGAAGACGCAGGTTGGGACAAAGCAATGGAAGGATGTGATTATGTATTACACATTGCCTCACCTTTTGTTGTGAAAGTCCCAAAAGACGAAAATGAATTAATCAAGCCGGCGGTTGATGGTACGTTAAGAGCATTAAAAGCTGCAAAAAAAGCAGGAATTAAAAGAGTTGTGCTTACCTCTTCTACAGTAGCTATGCAGGGTGGGAAACACGGTATTGTAAAAATAAATCAAGATAGTTGGACTGATGTTAATGAGAAAACAGTAACTGCCTACTTCAAAAGTAAAACGCTAGCAGAAAAAAGCGCTTGGGAGTTTATAAAAAATCAAACAGGTGATTCAAAATTAGAATTAGTAGTTGTAAATCCAGGACCTATTTATGGACCAACACTCACAGGTAATTTAGCAACTGAAGCAATGGATTTTTTCAAAAAATTAATTACAGGAAAAGTACCTATGTTGCCTCGTGCTTATTCAGTAATGTCGGATGTGAGAGATGTAGCGACTATTCATGTTGCAGCATTAGAAAATGAAAAAGCGAACGGCAAGCGATTCATTGTTACAACAGAGAAGGCTCATGCAATTCAAGAAATTGCACAAATTTTAAAATCAAATGGATACGATAAAGTAAGCACCAAATTGGCACCGACTTTTTTATTAAAATTTATGGCAAAATTTAATGATGAAGCTAAAGGTATGTTGCCTTTTATTGGAAATACTATACAGGCAGATATTAGTGATACGATGCGCACATTTAATTGGAAACCAATGTCCTTTGAAAAAACTGTTCTCGACGCAGCTAAGTCTGTGGAGAAAGCGATTATAAAGTAGAAATCAACAATAGAAACAGAAAAGTCGGCTTTGTGACCTTTCTGTTTCTTTCAGACTTTTAATGATTTCTTCTGCCTTTTGGAGAAGTTTTCATTTGTACCCCATAAGGGAGTCGAACGAAATAATGCATTACCCAAAACATAATTTTTTGTATTTTCATTTTCTAAATTAGAATATCATGTCAAAAGATCTAAACCAAGTATTTGATGAATTACTAAACCGCTACGTTAGTGCAATCGAAAATGATTATAAACAACGCTATAAAAAAGCAAAGGACAAGGAATTCATAACCGAAGAACTAACTAAAGGCACCGATTTTACAATTGAATGGGTGGAAGTAGATTCTGAAAAGGGTAAGTTGGTGAAATTGTTTACGGAAATGTACAAACGAGGAGAGGATATGAATTACATCATTGCTCACTTGCAAAAAACCTATGGTGAAGTTGAAGATATAAGACCTTTTAAACTAATCGAAAACGGAAAAAGAATAACACTCTATTTAAGCGAGGAGGAGAAAGCATTAAAAAAACTTGCATTAGACGAACGTAAACTTTTAAAGCTATTAATTAGAAATACTGCATTTAAAGCTGTAAAGAAAAAACTTCCAACACTATTTGATGAAACCATTTCAAAAAAAGAAACAAAAAACAACACACAATTAACTTGGACAGGATCAGAGAAAAACAAAAATGAATTTGTACAGTTAATTTATGGCCTTCATCAAGCAGGCGTTATTAATGAAGGGAAAGGAGAAATAACTAAAATAACTGAATCCCTTGCAGAAACATTCGGCATAGAATTAGGAAAAAACTGGCAAAGCAACCATTCTGCCAGCATTCATAAAGCAAAAGCCAACTACCAGCCACCTATTTTCGATAAGATAAAAGAAGCCTATTTAAAATATTTCAAATCGCTTGCGTATGAGAAAAAGCTGAAAAAATAAATAAAAGTAATTCATATTAGATCAACTAAAAGGCAGGAATTTCCTGCCTTTTTTCGTTGGTAAAAATCAAGCTGTAAATCAAGAAGTTGTAAAAAATCAACTCCCACCCAAGCGCCTACTTGGACTAAAAATTAAAATGCTATTCTGTCCTTTGTATCGTCAATGACTCTAAAAGCTTAGCAAAACATTTACGGTAAAATAGACGCTAATTGACCGTAAAAAATAAAAGAAGGGTTAAAAATTGACGCTAATTGATGATAAAAACAATAAAAAAAGGAGGATAAGATGGCTAGTACAGAGGAAAACAAACAACAAAGTGATTCAAAACAAGAGAAAAAAGCAGAAGAACAAAAAGATTGGATGGAATTAATACTTGATTTTATTAAAAATCCGATTACATCAGGAGTAACAGGTTTAGCTGCTGGATATCTTTTGGGCACTTTTAAAGCAAGCAAAGATATAGATGCCATAAAGGCGGAGCATAAACTTCAAATGACGGAAAGAGATGAGCAATTTAAATTACTTCTTAGAGAAATACGAAATACCCATAGACTTGTCGCATCACGAAGAGTAAAGGAAATATCAAGTGGGAATAATGATGACGAAGAAGAAGAGAGCGATGATGACCATACTCTTGCCATGCAACAGGATAAAGCAACAAAAGCATATAAATACAACCCTAAAAAGAAAAAAGTATTTGAATTAAAAGCATAATTAAAATGAAAGCACAAATTGAAAAGCAAAATATTAAAGTTCCGATTGAAATATTTTTAGATGTATGCCGAATGATACGAACTGGCAACTTAAACAACAAAATAACAGGAAGTAATGAAACAACCGGAGAAGTAATGCTTGAAGTATCGTTTACAAAGGGAAATAAAATTCAAACAACAGCTATGCAAAATATGTATGATGCAGTCAATGAATGGAACGATCAACGCTATGGAGAAGAAAATCCAGAAGAGATTGGATTAAATTAAAATCAAAAAACAAATTAAGTAAAGAGATGAACTGTTTGCATTGCCATAAACCGATTGAAGGAAAAAGAAATACTAAAAAGTATTGCAGTAACACCTGCAAGCAATATGCCTATTTGAATAGAAGTTTCTCTATGACGTCAAATCTAAATAGCGGTTCAATAGATTCCATTGAAAATAAAACAATTCAAATACAAGAAATAGCTGACTTAGAATCTGAATTAAATACCTTAAATACAAGATTAGATGTTCTTCCTAATGAAGAAAAAGAAACAAATAGTATTATCCAACAAACAACTAGAAATAATGAATATAAAAACCAACTAATCGAGGAAGAATACAAATACATTTACGCTGATCTATTGGATAGAATTCAGCACGGCTATGTTTCCTTAAATTATACCAGCAGTTACTTTACTTATAGCACAAAGAACGGAGGAAGAATAACTGAACAAAATGTATCTGCTTTTGCATACATCTTACCACGCATCAGATGCATTGTTGAAAATCTATTTCAGTTAACATACAAAAGAAAACTGTATTATAATACGGCGATTACTATTTGTAAAGCAATAGAAGAAATTCTTTTATCCGAGCAAATTAAAGCACTACCCGGAGATTTTCCGTTTATAATTGATCTTATAAAACTGCACGAACAGTTTATGCCAATGGCTAGTTATTTGGAAACTGATAAAGATGGGATCAAATTTAAACTGACGAAGTCTGCAATTGTAAGATATATTTTGATTTTAAATTTAATAAGAGATGCCTCTAAAAAAGAGCCTTTCACTAAATTATTCCCCGATTTATGCAAGCCCACAAAGCCCGACACTGGCAAGTTTAAGCGAGAATAAAAGGCATTTCTTTATTCCAAAAGATGTATGTAAATTAGCTAACATATTGATAATCAATATAATGAATTTTAAAAAGTGCTTTATTTTAAATAAAAAACAAGAATGAAAAGTGAGAGCGAAGATAGCAAAGGATTAACGGTTGAAAAACTACGTATGATAAAAGGTTATGAAAGTGTAAGCGATGAACAAGCAAACAAGATTGTGTTATCAATCAAAAAACTGGCTGTTCTTTTATGTGAACATCTTTCACAACTAAAACATAAAAATGAGACGGATGAATTAAATGATTCAGGCTGTGCGAAAATAATTACGTTGAATGCTGAAAACAATAATTCAGAAATTGAATATAGAAAACAAGCATAAAAAATAATAAAACGAAAGGAGGCAAAATGACAGAAGAACAAATAATAGATAATCGGTTTGGACGCTTTGGTAAAAAAGAAGTAAAGCAGTCCACATCTAATTTAGCGGTAATGTACACAAGGGTTTCCGGCAAAGGGCAGTTTGATAAAAACGAGTCTTTGGAAACTCAGCGCAAATCGATTGAAGAATACGCCAAGAGAAATAATCTCACAATTGTTTCTGCGTTTGGTGATACTTATGAAAGCGCAAAAACTGATGCGAGAAAGGAGTTTCAGAGAATGCTGAGTTTTGTAAATACAAGCAAAGGAAAAATAAGCACGATCTTGGTTTACAAAATGACTCGCTTTAGCAGAACAGGAGGCAAAGCTATTTCCATTGCTGATGAGTTACGAGAGAAACATGGGGTGCATATTAAAGCGGTGACAGAGCCAATTGATACTTCAAATCCAAACGGAGTTTTATTTCATGATATGCAATTGCTATTCGGGCGTTGGGATAACGAACAACGCAAGCAAGTGGCAATGGCAGGAATGAAAGCAAAATTCGAAAAAGGAATTTGGGTAGTGAAACCACCACAGGGTTACGATATTGTAAGAACAAGTGGTGAGCGTAAAATTGTAGTGAATGCTGATGGAAAGAAAATTAAAAAAGCGTGGGAATGGAAACTAATAGGTATGAAGAATGAAGAAATTATTTTAAAGCTTCAGGCTATCGGAGTAAAAATGTATAAACAGCAATTGCATAAAATTTTCATTAACCCTTTTTATTGCGGATTAGTATCGCATGGAATGTTGAATGGAAAAGTAGTTGAAGGAGTGCATGAAAAAATGATCTCTAAAGAAACATTTATGAAAGTAAATGAAGTAATTTCATCTTCAACTAAATTCGGAGTGCCTCATAAAGCAGAGGATGTAAATATTCCATTAAAGGTTTTCATTAAATGCTCGGATTGTAATCAGCCCTTTACAGGCTACATTGTAAAGAAGAAGAACTTGTACTACTATAAGTGCAGAACAAACGGCTGTAAGTGCAATAAAAGCGCAAAAGAAATGCATCGCTTGTTTTCGGAGGAGCTTGAGAAATACGAAGTAAAACCTGATTTGACCGAAGCAATTAAAATCGAACTGGAAAGCACCTACCATGAACTGAATAAGGACTCAGTCGAAAAGGAAGCGATCCTTAAAGCGAGAATTATCGAACTAACGAAGGACATTGAAACCCTCGAAGAGAAGCACTTCATAAAAGAGGAGATGCCCAAGGAAACCTACGAAAGATTTAGGGTAAAATACGCTAAGGAATTTGATAAAATCCGGGCTGAAATGACGACTTGTGGAATTTCCATTTCGAACTTAAAAGAAATGATAAACGAAGCAGTAATTCTTTGCCGAAACCTGCGCCAAATTTGGCAAGATGGCGGTATAGCACTAAAAGAAGGATTGCAAAATTTACTCTTTCCTAACGGTTTGGTATATGACAAGAAAAATGGGGCATTTCGAACCTCTGAAATTAATTTTATAATTGCACAAATCGCCCGACACACGGGCGATTTGGCTTTAATAAAAAAGGGACTTAGTTCTCTTTTTGAGCCTAAGTCCCTTTCAGCGGAGAAAGAGGGATTCGAACCCTCGGTACAGTTTCCCGTACGCATGTTTAGCAAACATGTCCTTTCGGCCACTCAGGCATCTCTCCGTTTTTGCATCGCAAATTTAATTAATTTTTTATTAATTTTTATAATTTTCTTCGAAATATTAATTTTCGCCCAAATACACGTCTATCAAGCCTTCCGGAGCATTAAAAAACAATTTTTTTTCGGTTTCGTCTATTTTTTCTATAAAATCGTCAACCAAAGGAAGGATAACTTCTTTCTCTTTAAACTTTACTGTTAGCAATACCTGGTGCCCATTATCCGATACGTTAAAAACAGTTCCTAACGAGCCGTAGATCTTATCAATGATCTCGTAACCTATCCAGTCAAATTCCGCCTCTGCTTCGTCAATCAGATCGGCATTAATATGAACCTGTTTACCAATAAATGTTTTTGCTTTTTCAACCGCATCCACATCTTCCAATTCAACAATAAAACCATTATTACCCTCAGACAAAGTTTTTACAAAATAAGGCGCTAAGCCTGTTGGCGTTTCAATAAAAACAGCTTTTACATCATCAATAAAAAAATCTTTGCTGGCTTTAATTATCAAGTGGCCTTTTACGCCATGTGTCTTGCTAAAATATCCAATAACTTCAAGGTCCATTAATTTAATGTGGCTTTCACAAAACTAACAAACAATGGATGAGGATTTTCTACAGTGCTTTTATATTCAGGATGAAACTGAACACCCATAAAAAATGGATGTTTGGCTATTTCAATGATCTCAACCAAACCACCATCCGGATTAATTCCGGAAAGCGTTAAGCCCGCTTCAACAAATTGTTTTTTGTATTCGTTATTGAATTCATAACGGTGACGGTGGCGCTCGTTTACTTGTGTTGTATTGTAAGCTTTATGTGCCAGGGTTCCTTCTTCAATAGTACATTTATAAGAACCCAAACGCATGGTGCCACCCATATGCGAAATTGTTTTTTGATTTTCTAAAAGATCAATTACGGGACTACTGGTAGCAGGATTCATTTCACGGCTATGCGCATCTTTTAAATTTAACACGTTACGTGCAAATTCAATCACAGCACATTGCATACCTAAACAAATTCCCAAAAACGGAATATTGTTTTCGCGTGTGTATTTTATGGCTGCAATTTTTCCTTCAATACCGCGGGTTCCAAAACCCGGCGCTACTAAAATTCCTTTTAAGTGCCCTAATTTTTGTTTGATGTTTTCTTCAGTGATATCTTCACTATGAATCCAATCTAATTTTACCTTGCACTTATTTGTAACACCGGCGTGAATAAACGCTTCGGCAATAGATTTATATGAATCTTTTAATTCAACGTATTTACCAATTAAACCGATTGTAACTTCTTTTTCCGGATTTTTTAATTGAGTTAAAAAGCCACGCCATTTCGTTAATTCAGGTTCACCCGCGGCTTCAATACCTAATTTTTTAAGAACGATCACATCCAGGTTCTCTTTTTCCATAAATAACGGAACTTCATAAATGGTTGATGCATCTAAAGCTTCTATAACCGCATTTGGCTCAACGTTACAGAACAAAGCAATTTTACGGCGAATATCCTGGTTAATTGCATGTTCTGCACGACACACCAACACATCCGGTTGCACACCATACTCTAATAATAATTTTACAGAGTGTTGCGTTGGTTTTGTTTTTAATTCACCAGACGTGGATAAATAAGGCAATAGCGTTAAATGTATTACCATGCAATTATTTCCCATTTCCCATTTAAGCTGACGAACAGCTTCAATATATGGTAGAGACTCGATATCACCTACTGTACCGCCAATTTCGGTTATTACAAATTGGTACTGACCCGTTTTACCAAGCAGTTTTATACGGTTCTTAATTTCATCGGTAATATGCGGAATAACCTGCACGGTTTTTCCTAAGTATTCGCCTTTACGTTCTTTTTCGATCACATTTTGGTAAATGCGGCCCGTAGTAACGTTATTGGCTTGTGAGGTTGGTACATTTAAAAAACGCTCGTAATGACCAAGATCAAGATCTGTTTCCGCGCCATCATCGGTCACATAGCATTCACCATGTTCGTAAGGGTTTAAAGTACCAGGATCGACGTTAATATATGGGTCAAGTTTTTGAATAGTTACAGTAAAACCGCGGGCCTGAAGTAATTTGGCTAAGCTTGCTGAGATAATTCCTTTTCCTAGAGAAGATGTTACCCCACCGGTAACAAAAATGTATTTAGTATTTATAGACATAACAGTTTTTTGAAAACTGTAAGCAAAAGTAGATAAAAAAGCCTAACAAAATGGGGTTTTTAAAAACAATTTAGTAATTTAGGTTAACATTTTGTTTCTTTTAACACCAGCACTCTCAAAACACATGACATAAATTATAACACATGGAATTTAAAATAAATATTAAAGTTTTTTTAATAGCTATTTTATCCATGTTTTCATCTGCTACAAGAGCCCAAATTGTGTATTTTCAAGACTTTAACACTACGCTCGCCGGGAGTGGATGGGTAAATACCAATCTAACAGTGCCTTGGGGGAATACTACTTTTATTGGAATTTCAAATCAATGGAAAAATAACGACAGTGAATCAGGAATGGCTGCAAATATTTGTGGCGCATCTATGCAAGGCGATCCCTCGCTTTATATGGGTGCAACAGCCTTAGCTACAGGAGCTGCTTACCTTTCTAACGTATTTACCAACCGGCGCATTTCTTCTCCTAATATTAATACAACAGGCTTTTCAGGCATGACCTTAAGTTTTGATTACATTGGAAATGGATCAGGAACAACAGATAAAGGCTATTTACAATATAGCATTGATGGCGGCGTAACCTGGTTAAATGCAACCGGCGCTCCAACAACGGCTAATCCAGCAATGGGTGCGGGTGGTGATCTTAATAATTTAAAATCGCAGATATGCGGTGGTGGACAGGGCCTATGGACCAATATTACGTGGGCTTTGCCATCTACCTGCGATAATATCACCAATTTAAGGATCGCATTTGTATGGCAAAATAGTAATGCCAGCGCATCCCCCACCGACCCATCATTTGCGGTTGATGATGTGTCTATATCGGTACCTGTACCATTACCTATCGAAAGTTCAGAATTAAAAGCTACGTCTTTACCGGACGAAATAAAAATTGATTGGTCAACGTTCTCCGAAAAAAATAATTTGGGTTTTGATATTGAACGTTCAATAAACGGAATTGATTTTAATAAAATAGGATTTGTTCCAGGCAAATTAAATTGCACACAATTAAACGCTTATTCGTTTTCAGACAAAGAATTAAAAACAAATACAACGTATTATTACCGCTTTAAACAAAAAGATGCTGAGCGAAGTTTTTCCTATTCAAACATAGTTGTTGGCAGATTGAACCCCACGGATCATTTAGATGTGTTTCCAAATCCTACTAGTGCTGAATTGACATTTACTTTTGATAGCGATATAAATTCAAAAACAACAATACAATTGACGGATCTTAACGGTAAAATTGTATATGAAAATTTAATACATCCTGAAATTAATAATGAATTTAAGATGGATGTAAAGAACCTTCCTGAAGGCGTTTATATTTATAAATTTATGGAAAACAAAAAAAACACTTTTGGCAAGATCGTAATTTCACATTAGTTTTTTTAAAATTATTTCTTTTTAAAGATGCCCATATTCTCAAGTTCTTCAAGAGCAAGACGGCGACGCTTATAAATTACAGTTACAAACGCATCATTTTGACCTGCTACTACAACTTTTTTATTGTGCTCGTAAGCGGTCCTTAAAGTTTTAAATGAGCCGCCAATAGTAAGTCTTGTAATACCATCTTCTAAAAGCAGGTTTTCGAGCTTACCACAATCTTTTAAATGTGGGAAAGAATATACTTTTGGATTCTTAAATGCGGCGATCTGGATCCTAAAATCAAGACTATCAGCACTTACATCAGGGTATTTTTCGGTGAAAACTTTAATTTTTTCCTGAGCGGCTGTTAAGGGTACAAAGTTTTCCACGGTCATGTTTGCCGGTCTAACAATTCCCCCCTGGGAAGATGGAACAGTTGGTGATACAGCAACTACAGTAGCTGCGGTAGTATTGCTTGAAATAACAGTTGCACTTGCAACTTTCACAGATGCAATTGTTGGTGTAGCAACAACGGAGTTTGTTTTTGTAACACTTATTGTTGGGCTTGTATTTACTGTTGGGGTTGTTTTTACAACCGTAATAGTTGGTGTTGCATTTACAGTATTAGCTTTCACACTGTTTAATGTAGGTGTAGAATTTGTAGTGGTGTTTGTTTTTACGACAGCTACTGTTGGGGTTGTATTTACAGTTGGGTTTACCTTTGCAACAGTTGCTGTTGGTGTGCTATTTAAGCTTGTAGTATTTTTTACAAGAGCTACTGTTGGCGTTGTACTGGTAGTATTGGTTTTTGTAACACTTACAGTTGGTGTTGTATTTACGGTTGGAGTTACTTTTGCAATTGCAACAGTAGGTGTTACTATCACTTTTAAAGTGTCCGGTTTAACATCAAGATCTATATTTTGATTTTTTTCTACATAACCACTTATTCCGTTAGTAGATAATTTTATTACCTGTTCAGGTAATTTATTTCCTCCATAAGTGATCTTATACTGCCCGTTTATGGGAAGAGAAACAACATATTTTCCTTTGCTTGATCTTACTCTTTTAACAATAGCGTTTGTAGAAGTGTTTTCTACTCTTATATCAGCATCAACCACTTCATTACTTTTTGTGATATTTCCTTTCAACAAAAAGATAGAGCTTTTGCTCATTTCAAAAGCGGTTTCAATAGCATAAATATCCTTTAAGCCTGCGCCGCCCTTTTTACCACTGCTGTAATAAGCGTTTGCGCCATTTGCGGCTACTACGAAATAAATATCATCGTCAGGCGTATTGATGGGATATCCAATATTTGTAGTTCTTTTAAATGTAGAATCATGCAGATCCATCGCCGCTTTAAATATATCATAACCTCCCGTGCTTTTTAAACATTTTGAGCTGTAAAACAGTGTTGTTCCATCTGCGTGAATAAAAGGAGAGTCTTCATCAAAAGGGGTATTTATTGAGTCGCCTAAATTTACAACGCCGCCCCAGGTTGAATCAGGCATTAATTTAGCTTTATAAATATCTTTACCTCCAAAACCACCGCTGCGCTCACTCGAAAAATAAAGCGTTCGGCCATCCGGCGCTAACGAGCAATGTCCTTCCCAGGAATAGGTATTAACTTTGCCTTTTAGTTTTACAGGTTGCGAATAGCCATTATTGGTAAGGTAACTTACATAAATATCCCCATGGCCATCTGTAACATCGCGATAGGTGAATAAAGCCTGCGCGTCCTGACTCATTGAAACTACAACATCGCTTGCATTTGTATTTATGTTATCAAGTGCAACAGCATTTTGAAATTTATTATTTTGTTTTTGTGACAGGTAGATATCCGGATTATAAAAACCATTTGCGTCGGGTAATGAATATATATTTTGCTTGCCGCCTTTACTTCTTGAGCCAACATAGTTAAAGGCCATAAGTGATTCATCAGCTGAAATTACAGGTAAATATTCATCGTCAGCGGAATTGATACTAGTAATTGCATTTACTTTTGCTTTTGTTGGATTGGAGTTGTAATGTTTCGCATTTATAATATATTTTTTTAGAAGCTCGCCTTTTGCTTTTTCTTCAGCCCTTATGCGTTTATAAGAAAGGTGTTTATTTACCATTTCAAGGGCCTCATCAAATTTATAATTGTAATGATATGCCCGAGCGAGATCGTATTCTATCTGATCTATATTTGTATTAACAGCGTATACTTCTGAAAGTGCCATCATAGACTGATCATATTTATCAGCACGGTAAAGACAGCAAATACCATACAAATATTTTATGAATTCTTCTTTAGGATGATTTGTATAAATTTGTTCAAGAATGGGTAAGGCAACTTTATAGTTTCCTTCTTCATACAATAGCAAAGCATTATCCAAAGAATCCCTTTCGGTAAAACGCCATTTACGTGTATTCGTTATTTGCGAAAACCCATAAACAAAAATTAATTGAAATATTACTATAAATAGTATTCTCATTTGTTACCGGTTTTAAAAACCGTAAATTCAATAGCGTTATAAAACTTTGTTGAAAATACTTTTTTATTTCTATTTATGAAATATTTTTCGACAGGATTTGTCTTATCCTTTATATCATGAAAGGATTGAATTAGAAAAATATTCGGTTTTTTAGAATAATCTATTTTGTTAAGGCTTAGTGTATCGTTTAAAGCATAAATATTATTTACCCTGCAAAGTGAATCAAAAGCTCGGGCATTTAAAAAGTGATCATATGAATAATATATATATAAGCCAATATTATCACGGGTGTTAATAATAACAATATCATCCTTCTTTTTATACTTATTAACAACCTTTGAAAGCGAACGGTAATCACTTGAAATTGGCTTAATAAGCGTAATGCTATATGTTTGAAAAGCTATTAAGGTCAAAACAATAATTACACCGAATTTATTAAAACGAAATAATTGATAAACCACTAAAAGTGTAGCAAATGGTATACAAAATATTAAATATCGTGGCAGAAAAATGGGTTTAAAAATTCCAATAACGAATAATAGAAGTATTGAAAAAAAACCCAGGAGCAAACAATATATTTTTGCATGGTCTTTATCTTCATCTTTTTTACTAATATATAATACAAAATAGATCAAGATAACAACCACAAACACGATCGCCGTTAAATTGTTGTAGAACAACTCAGATAAGGAATGGATCAGATCATTGAACTTTGCCGGCTTTAACCAAAAATCATCCTTCTTATTAAAATTTGTTATGTTTAAGAATTGTTTCTTTGTGAAACGAAGTAAGATCAAAGCAACTATAATTACGCTTTGGATCCCAAAAAAAGCCAGGTATTTTTTCCTATAAAAAAACAATATCACTATGTACTGAACAAATACAATTAATCCTGCAATGTAATGTGTGTAAATGATCAGAAAATTAATTAGCGAAAGAATGATCAGGGTAAAAATGCTGGGCTTATTTAAATACTTAAAAAACTGAAACGTTGAAATAATTGCAAGCAAAAGCACGAGTGAATAAGCGCGTGCTTCCTGCGAATAAAAAAAAATAAAATTTGATAAGCTCAATAGTAATGAAGTAGCGATGGCTATTTTATTGTTAAAATATTTATTAGCAAATAAATAGGTTAAACCAATTGCAATTGAAATAAAAAGAACCCCTAAGAACCGTGTATTAAATTCGCTGATTGGAATGATAGCATGCCAAACCCATAAACAATAATAATAAAAGGGGGGATTGTTATCCCATTCAGACTCGTGTTTTATATGACCAAAATCAAGTTGCGTGTCTTTAACACTGATCATTTCGTCATACCAAAACGGTGTTGCATCTAAAAAAATTGATTTGAGAATTACATTAAAAATAACAATTAAGAAAAAAAATAGATATTTATTATTCCATGTCAATTTCTTACAATTTTGATATTATAGAGTGGCCCATTTTTGTATTTTATCCGTAATATATATATTGACGGTTCTATATCTGCCATATTAATTCTTAGAATTTCAGCCTCGGAAAAAAACGACCTTACAGTTCTTCCTTCCAGGTCACAAATCT
The DNA here is from genome assembly GCA_032273165.1 of Chlorellidium tetrabotrys. Classification (NCBI taxonomy): domain Eukaryota; class Xanthophyceae; order Mischococcales; family Botryochloridaceae; genus Chlorellidium; species Chlorellidium tetrabotrys. The sequence goes on along the minus strand of JAUKPS010103485.1, from coordinate 126,400 downwards.
CAACTTTATCCGGTATTTTTGCGTCCTGAAAAACAACTTTAATATTTACATTATCTTCATACAAAACCATTGGTTTTTGCACTGGTAAATTCTTTTTTAAGCCAACTACACTTGTATAAGTAAAAATTGTACTATCAAATTTGATCAAAAAAACATCTTCGCCAATGCTACCAAAACTTAATGTAGAACCAACGGCAACATATCCCCCATCGCTTGTTCCTTCAATTGAATAGATTAATTCATCTTCTATTCCACAAAAAGAATTTACCTTGTAAGTATTAGCAAACGGCTTTGATACAATTATATTCCCATCTATTTTAAAGCCCGGCACCGGAACGGTTCTTACATACCCTGTTAAATTTGGAAGTTGAAAGGAATTTGATAATGAAGTAAATGCTTCATTATCGCTGCTATTGTAAAAATTACCCGACCAAACAAGTATACCAGTTGAAGACATTGAATACATGTATGACTGAGTTTTAGGATTTGGAGTAAATGTTGCGGCACCACAAATCACATATTCGGTATTGGATTTTTGTATTATATCACTTGCATAATCTTTTCCTGGTCCTCCAAAATATTTTGTAAATAATGTATCTCCATTCAGATCAAGTTTTGCGAAATAGCAATCGCCATTAATTTCTCCTTTACTTTCAGTGTAACCAACACTAGCCAGGTTAAGATCATTGGTTACTATTATTGATCTTAATTCTTCATTCTCAACTCCACCAATATACTTTTGTTGAATTATATTTCCTAAATAATCAAATTTTAAAAACAAGCCATCTTTTTTACCATTACCAAAACTGCTTGTATTGCCAACTAAAGCAATATTTCCATCCGGCGTTAAAGTTACATCATAAGCAAAATCCCAATCTAAACCACCAAACGTTTTTTGCCAAAGCAAATTTCCGTTTTTATCAGTCCTTAAATAATATACATCGTAACCTCCCGCGCCAAATGAGTTTGTAAATCCGGCAACCACATAACCAGAATCGGGCAGCTGAATAACAGAGCGGCCAACCTCATTACCAAAACCACCAAAGGCCCTTTCCCAAATGGGAAAGCCCATGCTATCCACTTTCACTAAATACACATCTGTATTACCTGCGCCATAGCTAGATGTACTACCGGCAACAATATAGTGCCTGTCTAAAGTTGGCTTCCCAGAATAACCAATATCTACCCCATAACCTCCAAACTTGGTATAAAAGCGTGTTGGAGCCTGCCCAAAGAGTGCAACTGAAAAAAGTATAAGAACTATTAAAACTATTTTTTTCATGTTATTTAAATTTTTTTGCAAAACTAAAAAACAAACCCTGACCCGAAGATCTTTTAGGAACTACAAAACCTTGCAAACTATTACTGCCAATACGTAAGAACCAATTTTTACAATTCCAGGTTACAGCTGTACCTACATTTAATCTTACATAACCGCCATAACCCACATGTAAACTAAAAGTTACATTTTTTACACGGTACTCAGGCTCAATAAAACCATAAGGCGTGTGATTAGCGTTAAATATATACCTAAAGCCCGTTTGCAGGCAAAACAATTCTTCTCTGCCAAAATAGATCTTATTAATTATTACGAGGTTAGTAGGAATGTTAGTATTGAAATTTTCTGTTCTTGCATTTGTGAGTCCGCGCAATAAACTATCCCTGTTTATTCTGTTCAACGTTGAGTCTTTAAGATCAACTATATTATTAACCTGGTAACCCGAAAAATGAAGACTCGAATCACTGCTGTACTGCACACTATTATTCAGCCAGTGAATAAAACCAATATTGTTTGCATTTACAAGTAAAATACTACGCTTGCCTACTTTACTTTTATATGGTGTTTCAAAATATATATCGGCACTTGCTCCCATACCGTTAAAGCCTGCAATTTTTTTATTATTTGTATCACTAATCGCTAAATTAAAATTAGAGTTAAATACCAGCTCGCTCCCGTCAGATGAAGTAAATAAGCCTGAATTTTTATTTGTTTTTAAATAAAATAATTGCTCACCTTTTAAGAAGGAAAGTGATACTCCGATCTTACCAACCGAATCTACTTTATGCATAATGGCCCCAAATTTTACTTCCTGAAAACGAAGCGCGTTGATATTACAGTTTTCTAAATTGGCGGTTAAACCGCGATAAGGCTCATTGCCATAGAACATTAAATTGTAAAAATCTTTAGAATAAGTTGCGTTTAAAATTTCCTGATTTTTAAAGCCTATCAAAAAATCAAATTTGCTGTTACCTTTTATAAATGAACTAACTGAGTAATTTAAATTAAGTCCGAAATTATTTTTTTGTCTTAAATGTTTCGACGATTCTTTTTTAAGATCATTATCAATATATCCTCCAAAAATTAATTTATTGGTAAGGCTACTGCTCATACCATTGCTACCAGCATCAAAATCAAGATTGACGGAAACGCTGCGTTTTATGTTTCCGTAATTGATAAACTCGGTATTGTATTGGGCAGTTAAACCAAGACAAACAACAAGCAAAAAAAATGTTATGTACGTTTTGCTCCTTGTCATTAATTGGTTTTCACATTATAGTTCAGCTCGGCAATTATATTAAGATCGATACTATAATTTTCATAGATCTTAATATCCGGTGGGTTTGGAGGCATTATAAAATAAGTAACCAACTTGATCGTTTTTGTTCTTTTTAAATTATCTATTCGTGTTTTTGAAACCGGTACAGTTAGTTTTGATTGTGTTGGAGATGTTACAATGTTTTGAGCATCGGTTAACCCTTTTTCAATAAAATTAGTTCCGGGAGAAAACAATGAATCTATTACCTGGTTTTGATCATTCATTAAATACGCTTGTATCTGCGCACGGAAAGGGTAGCCATTTAGTGCTGAAATAATAAAATTACCATGATTTACATTGTCTAATTGTTTTACGTTAGAAAAATCTACCGTAGAGTTTGAATTTAATTTAAAATAATCGGCATTAAAACGTAATGGAATATTAATATCTGCAAATACTTTTATACCTGTGTTATAAAACGCAAAATCATTGTACCCCGATAAATTACCTAATGGATTTACATTTATACTGCCCTTGTAAGTTAATTTATTTGGAAGCGTTGACAAAAAAGAAATAATGTTACTATTTGTGCTGGTTAACGAAATAGTTTTAATGCTTGGAAAAATTGTGTAGCCGGCTTTTGTAGCCCGATTAATATTAATATTTGATAAAGAGCCATTACTAAGTGTAACACTATTTGAATTAAAAGAGTTTATTGCTTTAATATTAGAGAGATTTGCAGTGAACTCAGCGCCAAATTCATTTAAGATCTTAAAATTTAATGTAGCATTATTTAACAAAAAATTAGAGGCCTGAAAATTATTGAACACATCAAAATTTGCTGTATCAAGAGGTATGTCAATTGTTTGTTGTCCAAAATAACCCTCAACATAATCAGGCACGATATCTGAATACGTTAACTCCGCCTTTGCACCCTGCCCAAAAGAAACAGAAACCGGGTTTGCATTTGGATTTAAAGTAACGGTATAAGCCTGTACAATTGTATTGTACTTTATTCCATTCTGTCCACGCATATTTAAATGATAACCCGCCAGATCGTATGTTTTAACAAGAACAGCCGGTGTAGGCGGCACGGTTTCAAATATCGTTAAAGGTTGCCCGTTTTTTTTAGCGCTGGGTATCACATATAACAGGTCAAGTGGTTCGGTAAGATCATTTGTAAATTTTACAGTTAACTGTCCACTTCGTATATCAATAGATTTTAAGGCTACACCATTAGAAATATTAAAATTCAATTCGGTAGCCGGAAAAAAAGTAAGCGACTGTCCTGGGGTTAAATTTGTAGGAAAAGGTACTGTAAAAGTGTTTACAATACTCGTATCTGGTAATTTCAATAGGGAGTCGAGTTTAATAGCAGTAATTTCGCGGTTTACATTCAGGCTTAAAAGCCCTGTATTATCGGCAATAAATATCGAATCGCCAATAAAATTCTTAACGTTCAAAGTGCTTTTAACTACCGGAAATACCACATCTACATCCCAATTAGCTGCGGAAGGTTTACGGCAGCTGTAAATTGTAACTAAAAGCAATAATACGAGGCAAATTTTTCTTAAAACACCCATTATTACAAATATATGGCATTTAATTGAGCCCTAAAAATGTTTATTATTATTATGGAAATTCAGGTTTTTTCATTACATTTGCTCGTAATAAAATGAATTTCGGAATTAGGTTTTTTATATCTTGGATACTATCGGCAGTAGTAATGTTTACGCTGTTTTACGTATGGCACGGTTATTTCTTAAACGATTTTAAAAGAATAAATTTTCCCCTTACCTGGTTTGTTACTTTTGCCGCCTGTACCTACCTGATCTTTGGTGCCGGTATTTATTTTTTATACGAATCACAACCCCTTAGAAAAATAAGAAGTTTTCTTGTAAGAGGCTTGTTTTGTGGCATTGTAGCAGGCTTTTCACTGTTCATGATCTCAACTATCGTTAATATCTCCTTAACCAAACATTTGAGTTTAAATCATTTGATGGTTGATTGTGTATGGCAGATCGCCGAGCAAACTATTGGCGCAATGGTTGTGGTTCTTTTTAAGGTCGTTATTCATGAGCCTGTGCATGAGCATATCTGATCAATAAACTCAATTTTATCTTTAATCTTACTATGAACAGTTTTTTTTCTTTTTTAAAATCAAAACAGTTTTTTATTCATTTTACCATAATACTACTTACTATTTTTATTGTTTTCTTTTGCCTGATAAAATGGTTAAGCTCTTATACCAATCATGGTGATTTTGTGGAAGTGCCTGATTTTAAAGGCCAGGAAATAGTTAATTTAAAATCTTTTATTAATAATAAAGAAGTTTCTTACCAGATAATTGATAGTATTTACGACCCCAAAGAAAAGCCCGGCACTGTTTTAAGGCAAGAACCTGAAGCAAAAAGTAAGGTTAAACACAATAGAACTATCTATTTATACGTTACAGGTATGGTTGCGCCCCAGGTTCAAATGCCAAAATTGGTAGATAGAAGTGAAAGGCAAGCCAGGCTTATTTTGCAAACCTATGGACTAAAAGTTGGAAGGGTTACTGAAAAACCGGCAGATTGTAATGGTTGTGTATTATCACAAAGCATTAAAGGCACCGAAATAGAGTTTGGCAAAGGCGTAAAAAAAGGAAGTGTAATTGATCTTGTTGTTGGGGTAAAGGATAGTTATTATACATCAAATCCGGGAGATACTACCAGCACAGAAGATCCAAATTTTGACGGAGAATAAAATGTTTAAACAGGCAGTATATAATTTTTTATTTTTTATTTTTTGCGCTCATTGTTTTGCGCAGGAAGGATTAAAACCCCTTACTACAAATATTAATTATTTGTATGGTGATCTTAAACCGGCTAAGGACGATCAGGCGATCATAAATTATAACAGAACCGCTTCAGTAAATTTAACAGGAGGACCAATTTTTATTGATGATTTTTCATACGCGTACTTACAATCTTATCCAAAACAATCTCTTTGGAGCGATTCATCTACTTATGTTAATACAACATTTGCCATTGCGCCATGGAGCATTGGCGTTGCAACGTTCGACGGCCTAAACAAACATGGCTTTCCTTATACACCAGGCCTTGTTAATTTCAACAACTCTTTACCCGCAGATACTTTAACCACTAAACCAATAGATCTTAGTACATACCAGATCCAGGATAGTATAGCCTTAACTTTTTATTACCAGGCACGCGGCCGTGGCGATGCGCCTGAGCTTACAGATAGTTTTTTAGTTGACTTTTACAACCCGCTTCAAAGCAATTGGAAGACGGTATGGCATCAACGCGGAAATTCAAGCGCAAATACAAACGATACCATGTTTAAGCGCGCTTATATAAAAGTTGATTCTGCTTATTATTTTCAAGCCGGCTTTAAATTCCGTTTTAGAAATAAAGCAACCACTGCGGGTAATTTTGACCACTGGCATTTAGATTATGTTATCCTGGACGATAATAATAACCTGGCTGTAGATACCTGCCCCTGTAGTAAAGCCGTTGATTTTACATTTGGATACATCCCAACCCCGCTTGTGAAAAATTACTCATCTATTCCATGGAAGCAGTATGATATACCTGACATGCGCTATAGAAACTCCGTTTTTATCAGAAGTAACCGTCCTTCCAATACAGTACTTACATATACAAACGTGTTTTACGACAACAATAATATTAAGGCCGCTAACAGCTATTCAAGCTCCACGCTCAGTATTGATGAAACATCACAATCGGTATTTTTTAAATATAAAGGCTGGGTGCAAGATATTACAGTTAGGAATCCTAAGAATTTAGATTCTTTTCCACTAATGACAGGTCCGGTGGATTACAAGATAAAACATGTTGCAGACAGATCTTCTGTTGATTACATACCTGCCAATGATACTGTATTACAACATCAGATATTTAGTAACTATTTTGCTTTTGACGATGGTAGTGCCGAAGGCGGTTATTTTATTAATGGCACCGGCGGAAGAATGGCCGGTAAATATGTATTAAGAAAAAGCGACACGCTACGATCCGTTAGAATTTATTTTGACCAGGTTGGCTCAATAGCCTCGCAAACTTATAGTTTTAAATTAAAAATATGGGCACCGGGCACAAATGGCCCCGGCAATGCATTAATATATACCGATAGTGTTTCAAGGGTTCCTAACTATTTTCCTAATGCCAATATAAATTCTTTTTCTGAATATTATCTTCCTTTACCTTTAGTACTAAACGCAGGCACATATTATATAGGCATTCAGCAAGAAGTTGCAGCAGGTATCGTTATTGGTTTTGACAAGAATTTAGACCACCACACCAACTTCTATTACGATTCAGGTAACGGCTGGACACAATCTTCAATTTACGGTTCTATTATGATTCGCCCGGTATTTGGCGTTCACATCCCTGTAGGTATAAAAGAATTAAAAACCACTACACGTAATTTATTCGCAGTTTATCCTAACCCCGCTTCAAATAATTTAACCATCTACTCAGAACAATTTGAAAAAGGAAATTATATGATCATTAATTCTATCGGGCAAAAAATAAATGAAGGTAAAATTGAAAGCTCATCACATATGATCAATACTGAAAATTTAAGCAACGGCCTTTATTTCCTGATCCTAAAAGTAAATGATAAGATAGTGCAGCAAAACAAAATTATCATTCAGCATTAAACCCATGTCAACGTTTGAAGAAGAGCCGGATGAGCTCAGTGGCGAAGAAGAACAAACCCTCTACGAACATCACAATATAAAAGTTGAAAAAGGACAAGTGTCTATGCGTATTGATAAATTTATCATGATACGTGTTGCGCATAGCACCCGTACAAAAATTCAAAATGCCTGTGATGAAGGAAGGGTTTTAGTAAATGGTAAACCGGTAAAATCCAATTACAAAACAAAACCTTTTGATGAGATCTCGATCGTTCTTACAGTTCCACCACGCGATATTGAAGTAGTGCCGGAAAACATTCCTTTGGATATTACTTTTGAAGATGATTATATCGTTTTAATAAATAAAAAACCTGGTATGGTAGTTCATCCAGCTTATGGCAATTACCGGGGAACGTTAGTAAATGCTTTGGCTTACCATTTTCAAAATTTACCAAAAACAAAAACTAAACTAAATAACGATCTGTATCTTGAACGCCCGGGCTTAGTGCACCGTATTGACAAGAATACTTCCGGCATTATTATTATAGCAAAAACAGATCTTGCCATGGTGCGTTTATCAAAAGATTTTTTTGATCGCACCATGGATAGAAAATACATTGCTATTTGCTGGGGCGATCTTAAACAAGATGAAGGAACAATTATTGGTAATGTTGGTCGCGACCCACGTGACAGAAAAAAAATGCATGTATTTCCACCGGATAGTGAAGAAGGTAAACACGCTGTAACACATTACAAAGTAATTGAGCGCTTTGGTTACGTAACATTTATTGAATGTAAATTAGAAACCGGCCGGACGCATCAAATTCGTGTTCATATGAAAAGTATTGGCCACCCCTTATTTAATGATAATGAATATGGTGGAGATATTATTTTAAAAGGATTGAATACCGCCAAATACAAACAATTTATTCAGAATTGTTTTGAGCTATTACCGCGCCAGGCATTACATGCCAAAACACTTGGCATTACCCACCCTATTACTGGCGAAAAACTATTCTTTGATAGTGAGATTCCAGGCGATATGCAAGCCGTATTGAATAAATGGAGAAAATATATGAAAGATAAAGTGTTGGAATAAAACAAAAAAAGCACAGTTTAAACTATGCTTTTTTTATTTTAAACTAATTTAATAGCTTATTTATTCAATACCATTCTCTTCACAACCTTTTCTGTTCCGCTTTTTATTTCTACTAAATAAACACCACCCGATTGATTTCTAAGATCAACCTCGTGAACAGTTTGTGATACATTATTCAATTTATTTGAATACACGTTTTGTCCTAACATATTGTAAACCGTTATTTCAATATTTTGTGAATTAGCAAAAGTGGTAATAACGTTAAAGTTTCCATTTGAAGGATTTGGAAATAAATTAACCGCGTTATTTAAAACAGAGTTTTCTTTTACACCCGTTGCACAATCAATTATAGGTAAAATAGCAAGATTAAAATTACGAGTTCCACCCCATGACGTTTTCATATCGTGCCAAGAATTATCACTGTATTTCTCCCAGGCTGTATTAGTTGTTCCGGTCATTTTATCAAAAACAACAACGGTATCACCGGCCGTATTAGGGATAGTTACCGAAGCAAAAAAACCACCCGATACTGGCGCATTTACCGGAGATGAAAATGTAAATTTATAAGGCATAATAACCGGTACACCAAATGCAAGATTTGGGTTACCGCAATAACTAACACTTGTTGTATTTGTTGTTGCTGCAATAGTAGCTAAGTTAGACGTTGTTGAACCGAGTAAAGTTCCGGGAGCGGAAGCGGCCGAACTTCCGCTGTAGATTTTCATATCTACATTACCTGTTCCATCTGTACCTACACCTGTATAGTTAAAAAATAAAACAACCACACCATTAATTACCGGGTTGGTTGCACTCGAATATTTAGCCGCACTTATAAATTCCGCTTTTTCAAGATCTCCATAACAATTGGTTCCGGTAATATAACCTGCCTTACCCGGACCTTGTATACAGCCAGGGTCGCCCGCGCTGGCAGTTGCCCTTCTAACACCAAGAGGATTTGCAAGCGTATCAGTATTTGTAAAATTAGAAACAGTATATGAACAGGCTGTTGGAACGCCGCTGCATAACGTAGCCGAGCTTGTTGTTAATTGCGATCTGAATGGACAATTCGCCATTGCGGTTTGTATACGATCGCGTTGATCGGGTGTAAACATATACATACACGCGTCATTAGAATAATCCATAAAGTTCATAAACATATCTCCGTTAGGTCCGTTAGAACATGTAATATGTGGATATGTTGGACAGCCTCCGTTATCCTGTTGTTGTGCCGGCGTATCATTACAAAAATCATTACCACAGCTTGCATCGCCCCAAATGTGTCGTAAACCTAACCAGTGACCGATTTCGTGTGTCGCAGTTCTTCCTTTATCATACGGAGCAAATAATGATCCCACATCGCCAATAGTTTTACTCCAACACCAAACACCATCTGTTGTTGCGGTTCCAAGACCGCTGGTTAAACCGCTTAGTGTTGAGCCCAATGGAAACGTTGCGTACCCTAATAAACCTACTGAACTATTTACATCCGTAATCCAGATATTTAAATAACGAGTTGGATCCCAGATCGTATTTGGTTTAACTGTACCTTCAATAAAATTTCTAAAATCAGTTGTAGTTGTAAATGTTGTAGGGTCAGGCCAACTACTTGAATTAAAATTTATTCTTTCAACTCCAGCCTCTGCAAGCGATACACCAACAGGATTTTTTTGTGCAAGGCAAAAATTAACATTGCAATTAGAAACAAGTGATGCAAATGCAGTACTTGATACATTGCCAACATTTAAACCAGTACCTGCAAAATCGTTATTTAAAACTGTTATTTGCGAATTTATTTGCGCCTGCGAAATATTTGGAAAAGAGCCTACACTTTGCCCACCGTGAATTACGTGAAAAATTATGGGGATGGTATAATTAACAGCCTGACTTTTTTGTGTGCTATTGGTTTTCTTAAACTCTTCTACTTTTTTATTGAACCAATCGTTCCATTCCTGGCCGGGAGTTAGGGTGCCGCAATTTTTTTTGGTTACCTGGTTAGTTTGCGAAAACGCAAAAAAAGAGGCCACGGAAAATGATAAAATAAATAAATGTTTTTTCATGAAATGGGTTTTAATTTTAATTGAAATTACAAAATTTACGGGAATTACAAATAATGCCTGAAAATACGTTTTCAACCTGCTATTCACACACTATTTGTATTTTTCATTAGGAAATAATAAAATAATTAATGAGCTTTAATAGAAATAAATTCAAATGAAAACGTGTATAAAATTATCAAGCTATTTACTTTTTTTAAGTTTTATTCTTTCTACAGGTTCTTTTTTTGCATTGGATGGAACAGGAACCTTAGTATCTGGCAACATAACAAGAACTTTTGCCTTTCATTGTCCTGGAACAGCTGTTGCTCCTAACCTTCCTGTAATGTTTATTCTTCACGGTGATGGCGGCACCGGAGCAGGCATTAAAGGATATTCAGGCTTTGACGCCGTTTCAAATTCACAAAATTTTTTAGCTGTTTACCCGGATGCGAAAAACAATTCATGGAATAGATATGTTGATAATGTACCTGGAGATGCTGGATTAAATAATCCAAATGCACCAGATGATGTTTTATTTATTTCCGATCTCATTTCATACTTATGTAATACATATCAAATTAATTCACAAAAAGTATATGCAACCGGCCATTCTGCGGGAGGTTTTATGTGTTATAACCTGGCATTACAACTTCCAAATAAAATTGCAGCTTTTTGCCCTGTAGCTGGTAATTTGTGGGGCGATAACACCTTTATTAACAATGCATTTTCTACGTCTTTTGTTAAAGTACCTATTTATCATATTCATGGTGATGCAGACGGCACCGTGGGTTATCCTGACCCTGATTTTACACCCGTGGCATGGGCAGAATGGCCACTTTCAGGGTTTAGCTATCCTACGTGCAACAATAGCACCTATACTTCCACAACAAGTATTATTACGAATAGCGTAAGCAAAGTTATATTTTGTGCTGCAACAGCAACTGTTAAAGAAGTTTCATTAATAAGAATACATGGGGGTGGACATAACTGGCCAAATGTTTCGGGATTTAACGCGGCACTTTCAATTTGGAATTTTTGCAATTCATATTTAAAAACTTCTGTTGCTTCCTGTGCAATTGCAACCGGGCTAATGGAAAACCAAAACAATAACTTCATTTCAATTTATCCAAATCCTTCAACAGGAATATTTTCTGTAGTGTTTACAAAAAATATTATGAGTCTAAAACTATTTGACCTATTAGGAAAAGAAGTTTTTCTGACAAAATTAAATGACTCAACTTTTTCTATAAATAGTGCCAGTAAAGGAATTTATTCATTAAAAATAATCTCAGAGCAAAGTCAGGAATTTGTAAGAAAAATAATTGTGGAGTAATTTAATCAAAGATCTTACCCGGATTTAAAATATAATTCGGATCAAAAACTTTTTTAATATTCTTCATCAACTCTAAATGATAAGGAGAGAATACAATTGGCAAATAACTTTTTTGTACCAGTCCTATACCATGTTCGCCACTTATAGTGCCGCCAAGGGCTTTACATAATTCAAAAATCTCTACAATACCTTTTGGCAGATCATTATCCCAAACCTCATCACTCAATTCGCCTTTAATAATATTTACGTGTAAATTTCCATCACCGGCATGGCCGTAGCAAACCGATTTAAAGTCATATTTTTTACCGATCTCTTTTACGCCTTTTAAAAGTTTTGGTAATTCGGCGCGCGGCACAACCGTATCTTCTTCTTTATATACACTGTTACTTTTTACTGCTTCTCCTACTTTTCTTCTTATTTTCCATAATGCATTTTTTTGTTCTGCACTATCTGCAAATAAAATTTCATCACAATTATTAGCCTGCATTACACTACTTATTATTTCGCAATCATTCATCAATACATCCATATTATTTCCATCTACTTCAACCAACAATAAGGCCTGCCATTCGGGTTTGATTTTAAAATTAACTTCTCCCGAATATTTAATGCTCCAGTCAATAGCGTCACGCTCCATAAACTCCATAGCACTTGGTGTAATGCCCGCGCGAAATACTTCTCCAACAGCTTTGCAAGCCTGCTCTGCACTTGTAAAAGGTATTAGCATTAACAGATCGTGCTTTGGCAATGGAATTAATTTAAAAACAATTTTGGTCACAATGCCCAATGTTCCTTCGCTGCCAACCATTAAATGGGTTAAGTTGTAGCCTGTAGAATATTTTAAAGTATTAGCGCCTGTCCATATTATTTCGCCATTTGGTAAAACAACTTCTAAATTTAAAACATAATCGCGGGTGGTACCATATTTAACAGCTTTTGGTCCGCCGCTACTATGTGCAATATTACCACCTAAGCTACAACTGCCCCAGCTTGCAGGATCGGGTGGGTAAAACAAGCCCAGCTTTTTAACTTCTTCCTGGAAAATATAATTGATAACGCCCGGTTCAACAGTGGCCTGTAAATTACGCTCATCAATGGATAATATCTTATTAAATTTTTCCATGCTTAAAAGCACACCACCTTTAATTGGCAAAGCGCCACCGCTAAGACCAGTACCGGCGCCACGGGTTGTTAAAGCAATTTTATTGGTATTGCAGATCTTAGCTATTGCCGCAACCTGGTTTACCGTTTGAGGTTTTATAACAACATCAGCAAAATATACAAGATCTTCTGTTTCATCTTGTCCGTATTTCTCTAATTGCTCTTTATCGCTGCTTATAAAGTCTTTACCAACAATGCTTTCCAGCTCTTTAAAGGTTATTGACGTTACTTTGTTATAATTATCCAAACTCATGCTAAATTTTTGATTTTTAAAGTTACTAAGTTTGCCTTTGGAAATCAGATCTCAAACAAAAAAATTTAACCGTGTTTATTAACACCCATACGCATTTTCAACTATACGATGCCAAGATAGAATTGGTGAATTTACACGTAGATTCTACGGTAAAAGCAAATCATTATTCTTATGGCCTTCATCCCTGGTATCTTGATAAAGAAACATATAAAGAGCAATTAAGCAAGCTGGAAGTAATGGCGCACGAAAAACGCTGCATGGCCATTGGTGAATGTGGTTTGGATAAATTAAGCAAAGTAGATTTTGAGTTTCAACAAAAGGTTTTTATTGAACAAATAAAAATTGCCAATAAAATTAATAAACCTTTGATCATTCACTGTGTTAAAGCATTTAACGAGCTTATTAATTGTTTGAACTTAAATGATAATAAAGTGCCGGTTATAGTGCACGGCTTTAATAATAACGAAAATATTGCACGGGTAATGGTAAACGAAGGTTATTATTTTTCGTTTGGCAAAGCCTTGTTAGGTTATGAATCTAATGCTGCTAAAGCAATAAAAAATGTAGGCCGTAAAAATTTCTTTTTAGAGACCGATGATGCCGACCTTTCTATAAAATATGTTTACAGAAAAGCGGCAGAGCTTTTAGGAATTGATGAAGAAATAATAAAACAACAGATACAAAGTAATTTTGAAACCGTTTTTAAAACAAAACTATAAGGTAAAAGGAAAAATTAACCACATAGAAATATAAAGTTACATAGATGAACAGGACTACAGATATAAGAATACATAGAATTTGAAGCAAAGCTTCAAATGTATGTGCAACTATGCTTGTGCATTTAGATGATCCTATGAATCTATGTGGTTTAAAAATGAATATAGTAATTAAATAAATATGGATACAAGCTGGATGGAACGCACCTCATTACTGGTGGGTAAAAAAGGATTAGAGAAATTAAATAACGCGCACGTATTAATTGTTGGTCTTGGCGGTGTTGGCTCTTATGCAGCAGAAGCTATCGCCAGGAGCGGTGTTGGTAAAATGACCATTATTGATGGTGATACGGTCGATCCTACAAATCGTAACAGGCAATTGCAGGCACTGGTTTCAACGCACGGGCAAAATAAAGCACACTTAATGGGCGAAAGAATTAAATTAATTAATCCGGAGATAGATCTTACTGTTGTAGATTCTTTTAAAACGCCGGATGACATGAAAGAGTTCATGAAACAAAAATTTACTTACGTTATTGATGCCATAGATAGCATTTCGCCAAAATTATATTTGCTGCAAATGGCTTATTACAATAACCAACGCATTATTTCGAGTATGGGCGCTGGTGGTAAAATGGATCCAACAAGAATTGAAGTAGTTGATATTTCAAAAACTCATATTTGCCCCATGGCTCAATATGTAAGAAAACGTTTGCGTTACATGAATATTTATAAAGGCATTAAATCTGTTTTTAGTGCAGAAAATCCTGCAAAACATTCAATTATGAAAACAGATGGAAGTAAATTTAAAAAATCTGCTTATGGCACAATTTCTTATTTACCGGCAGCTTTTGGCTTAACCTGCGCATCGGTAGTAATAAGAGATATTGTTGAATGGAAAGAAATAAAAACGCCTAAGAAAAAAGCGTGATTATTTATTGAGGCCCATTAAAACCATTAATACAAAAGCGAAAAGAATTTGATACGACAAATGTTTCGAAAAGAATATTTCGTTTGCAGCCAAAGTTAAATGTTTCATACAGGTTTTAGAGATTTTACTTATACAATTATAAATTTCATGAAACTGTTTGTTAAAAGCTAACATTTTAACAATTTGTTTTAAACCGATTAGACAAATTGTAAATTTAAGCCGCTAAAAAACCGGTTTACTTTATATATACGGCTTTATAAAAGGAAACATATTCACCATTTCCTTTAGACTCCCTGCCATTTACGATCAGGGTTGTATCGTTTTTCCATACTATTCTTTCCGGTCCCCAATTGCTTAATTCTCTCACACCATTTGCTACATAAGTTTTGTTTTCAACAGTAAACAATTGTATGCCGTTTAATGTAAACGCAGCTTCAAGATCAATATTGGCACAAGCAAATTGTTTTTTATTAGGCGAAACTATCGGGTAGTTAATGGTAATGAGTGTATCCGCATTATTTTTATTAATTAACCATACAGCGTATGATTCGTAATAATAACAAAACACCACATATGCATTAATATCTTTATTTATATACTTTAAATTAAAGAACATCACATCGTCACCGTCTGACTTGTTGTTCTTTAATTTAACTATTTCTCCATTATCACATTTTAACAAAAGAGTATCTCCTTCTCTTTTAGCAATATCTTTATTTTTTTCAATTGATAAAGAATCGGATTCGCCTGTAAATTCAAATTTTTCAAAAACAAAATTAGTATCCGCCAGATCTTGCATTTGATAAATCTTATGACCAATAGCAAGCGTATCGAACACTATTTCTGCAGTTTTAATTTCTTCTTTAGGGGCTTCGGGTTTATTTTCAGAGCAGCTAATTAATATAGCTATAAAAGCAATAGCAAAAATCTTTTTCATACATGTGAAGATAAAAAAATCCCTCTTTTTGAGAGGGATTTTTAAATTTTATTCTTTTACTTCGCCACCGTCATCGGTTACTTTTTCCGTCTCAACTTCTACTTTTGTTGATTCTCCGGTATCGTAATATCTGTTATACTCACGTATAGCATTTGCAATTGCTTCTTTATTAAAAGCAAATTTATCAAGGCCATTCCAAATCTCTATATGTTCCTTCATATAATCTTTAATATCTCTTTTATAGAATTTTTGTGAGATCTGTTTTATTTCTCTCAGATCCTTACTAGCCTCATCAGCTTTAGTATCATGAATAAAATAAATACTTTCAACAATTGGCTGTCCACCCAAAGTACTTGGGTATTTGTATTCATAAAAACACACCCGGCCTTTTGCTAAATATTCAATGTAAACTTCACCTGCATCAAATGGAATAACAACAAAATTTCTTCCGTCAAAACCATACTTTTTTGCTTTTTTTGTAGTAATTGGAGCAACTTTTGCAGCGCCTTTTTTAAAGTTAAAACCTTTATAAAAATCAGTTTCGCCACCAATAGGATTGCTTTGAATTTCACCTTTTGTAGTGTCGTTTTTCATACCAACATAATAACCAGGTGTTAAAGTAGCCGCCATTTTCGGATCTTTTTTAGGCTGCGCTATCACAACTACCGTAGAAGCTATAAATAAAGCTGAAAGTAATTTCTTCATAATTTTAGATTTGTAATTATTACCAAATATATTTATATCTGCTTTAAACACAAAATTTAAAGGTCTATTTTGTGATTTTTTAAAGCAATAACATAAAAAATCCCCCAAAACACTGTTTTGAGGGATCGTTTAAGAGTTTGATCTTATTTTCTTTCAAGAACTTCGTCTATCATACCATATTCTTTAGCTTCCTGCGCTATCATCCAATAATCACGATCACTATCAGCCCAAACTTTTTCATATGTTTGCCCGCTATGTGTAGCAATGATGTCATACAATTCTTTTTTCAATTTTTGTATCTCTCTTGCTGTAATTTCGATATCACTTGCTTGTCCTTCTGCACCGCCTAATGGTTGGTGGATCATGATACGCGCGTGTTTTAAAGCAGTACGTTTTCCTTTAGCACCTGCACACTGTAATACGGCGCCCATACTTGCAGCCATACCTGTACAAATTGTAGCCACATCTGGCTTAATGATCTGCATGGTATCGTAAATACCTAAACCAGCATAAACACTGCCTCCAGGAGAGTTCACATAGATTTGGATATCTTTTTTCGCATCAACGCTTTCTAAAAAAAGCAATTGTGCCTGCACGATGTTAGCAACCTGGTCATTAATACCTGTTCCTAAAAAGATGATACGGTCCATCATCAAACGCGAGAAAACGTCCATTTGCGCTACGTTAAGCTGACGCTCTTCGATAATATATGGAGTTAAAGAAGATTGAATGCGCGAAGTATAACTATCATAAGTTAAACTATTAATGCCTACATGTTTTGTAGCATATTTTTTGAATTCATTATTGTCGAACATAATTTTAAATTTTTAATTAAACCAAATGTAGTGTTTGGATGTTGTTCTTTCAAATAATGTGCAAAATTTTATTAACGCTAATTTGTCATGTATTTATGTTTTTAAACGGCAGGTTTAACATTGCTATGTTTTGCCCTTTGATTAACTTTTAACTGTTATTAAGTTAATTGATACTGAGATATTTAAGCCTTAAAATTTGCAAATTTTGTAGTATACATTTTGAAAGACAGCTATTGCATATTAAACGGGCACCTCATAAGCATTTATGAGCCAAGTGTTGCTTTCAATAACCGCGCCTTCAGGTACGGCGATGCTTTGTTTGAGAGTATTCGCTTTTGCAATAACAAAGTGATGTTCCTTCGCGATCATATTACCCGTTTAAAACTGGGCATGACAGTTTTGCGTATGAACCTGCCAGCGGAGTTTAATACTGAGAATATTCACGAACAAATTATGCAGCTGTTAAAGCATAATACCCATGCACCAAACGCAAGGATACGTTTAACCGTTTTTAGAAATGAAGGTGGCTATTATACGCCGGAAACTAACGATATTTCTTTTTTAATTGAAAGCGAAGAGATAGAAGGCCCTTACGAATTAAACCAAAAAGGCTTTTGGGTAGATGTTTATTCTGACCTTAAAAAACCTTTAAATAAATTAGCCAATTTAAAAACAGCCAACGCTTTATTTTATGTTATGGCGGGCCTTGCCAAACAAAGCATGAAGCTGGATGAATGTTTCTTAATTAACGATACCGGTGCCATTTGCGAAAGCATAAGCTCAAATGTTTTTATTGTAAAGAATGGTACTATTTATACACCACCTTTAACCGAGGGTTGCGTAGCCGGTGTAATGCGAAAGCAAATAATGAATTTAGCAACTCAAAATAAGATCCTTACTTTTGAAAGCCCGGTTACAATAAACACCTTAATGAATGGCGACGAGATCTTTTTAACCAACAGTATTAAAGGCATACAATGGGTGGGCCAGTTCAAACAAAAATATTACACAAACCACACAGCACAATTTTTTACAGATAAATTAAATCAATTGACTACAGCAATTTAAACTATGTACCAACAGATCATCTCAACTATTGAAGCTACGCTAAAAACATTAGGCATTAACCCCTCAGAAGCAAAGATAAACGAAGGGCAATATAATATCAGCAAAGATAAAAGCACAGAAGTATTATTAGATGTGTGGGAAGAACATGATCGCGTATTCTTCCAGGCTTTAAGCCCTGTAACAAAATTAAAAGATCCAACAAAGGCAGAAGTATTAATGATGTTACTGGAAGAAAATCACGGACTTGTAGAAGCTTGTTTTGCTGTAGCTAAAGATGATATTATCATTAAAGAAACTATTGAATGCTCAGCCTTTTTTAACCAGGAAAGAGCCATTGCAACTATTTCGCGCATTGCGTATTATTCGGAAACGTTCAGGAATAAGTGGGCGATGCCAGTGTAATTGGATTAAAGATTAAAGAGGTATGGAAAAATATTTATTTAATTGTGTCGTTAATTATTTGATCATTAAAGACAGTGTCGACATCAATTATTTCATCTAAATGCGAAGTTGTGTCGCTATACTGTAGCATAATGGATTCATACAGATCTGCGAACTCAATTGCATGTTTTCCTGGAATAGAATCTCCTTCATGTTTAAAAACAATTTCCATTGAGTCGATAGCTTTTTCCCGATTATAATTTTTAAATGATTGAATTGATTCCTCTGTACAACAATTAAATAGAAGAAAACAGATTATTATAAAAAAATGTTTTTTCAAACAACATAATTTAGAAGGTTTATACCTTATCCAACAACAAACACAATTCCTTTGTTAATTCTTTCCTACTGTATTTATTTACTTTGGCTTCATTAGCTTCGCTTGCTTTACCATTAAAATAAGCAAGGATATTTTTTTCAAGGCTTACCTCATCATTAAAATCACTAATTAAACCGGTGTTGGTTTCGTTAATTATTTTTGCAAGATCGCCATCTACAGGACCAATGGCTAATATGGGTGCCTTGGCGCTCATATATTCAAAAAACTTCCCGGTTAAAATACCTTTTGCGTTTTTGGTATTGTTTACCAATAACAATAATAATTTAGAACGTTGCTGTTCTTCTATTACTTTATTGTGTGGTAAGTAATCTATTTTATTTACAAATTGTGTTAGGCCAAATTGCTCTAATTGATCTTTCACAAAAATATCAACCTTGCCAACCAGTTTTATTTCTAATTGACTTCTAAAATCAGAATTCTCATCTATTATTTTTTTCAATACCTTCCACAACACTTGCGGGTTACGGTCTTTAACCAATGTACCAATATGCGCAATACTGAATTTTTCATCTTTTTGAATGGCTCTTGTATTCAGATCTTCAGTATCAAAACCATTTGTAATCACTTTAAATTTATCAAGTGTTTTTCCTCCGGCACTTTTGTACATCTCTAAAAATTCATCGCTCATTGTTTGCCCAATGCTTAAAACAATATCTGCATTTTGCAAAACACTCAATTCCTGCTTATGATGTTTTTTATCCGCCCAATTGCTCAACATCAATTTTTCGTAAAAGTCAATGTTCGTCCATGGATCCCTGAAATCGGCTATCCATTTTAAATTATTGTTTTTTCGTTTTAAGCCCAAAGCAATTAAATGCATGGAGTGTGGCGGGCCACTGCTAATAACAAGATCAATTTTATTTTTTTGAATATAATCGTTCAAATAGCTAATACTTGGTTTTATCCAATATTTTCGGGCATCGGGAATAAAAAAATTTCCTCTTATCCAAACACTTATTTTTTCGGTAATGCCTGATTTTTTATTCTCACTTAAAAACGATGCATTTATTTTATCCTCTTTTTTACGGCCAATAAATTTTTTATAAAAGCCATAAGGCTCCCAAATGGGGGTTTTTAAAATTGTCGTTCCTTGTGGTATATCTTTTTGCAGGCTCTCATCAATAACAGGCATTTCACCATTTTCGGCAGTATATACAACCGGCTCATACCCAAATTCACGCATGTATTTTACAAACTTCAGCCAGCGCTGTACACCTGCTCCACCGCTTGGTGGCCAATAATAGGTTAGAATAAGGACCTTCTTCATTTGTTATGTAAAACTACAAATATTATTAATATCAAATAATATGCGCATCGTATACTTATAGACTACACTTAATTTTTTTGGGCGCCTTAACGGGCTGCTTCGGGCTCGGCTATCGCCTCGGTTTTTTGCCTTAACAGGCAAAAGAACTAAACCCTACACATACCTGGCGCAAATCCCGCAATAAAAAAACCGCCACTGCTATCCGCAATGACGGTTCAATTCTTAATGAAATAATTATTTTACAACAACAAATTTTTTGGTTGAAACAGTTTGTCCACTCAACAAAATTTTAGCAAAATAAGCACCGCTTTCAAAAGCAGAAACATTAATCGTTGTATTATTTGTTACATGCTCGTTATTTGTTTTAGAAACCATACGGCCGGTAAGGTCAAAGATCTGAACCTCATCAAATTTATTTTCATTTAGTGAAGAGCTTATGGTTAAATTGCTTGATGAAGGATTTGGGTATACATTAAAGTTTGCATCAGCTGTATTAGTAAATTCAAAATTACCGGTTGGCAAAAGTGTTCCCATTTTCATACCATTACCAAAGCTGGTTACCCACATTTCGTTTGTATTAAATGGGTTAAAGAAAACTCTTTCCGGTTGTTGGAACGGGTAACTTTGTACAATAGAAAAAGTTGGTGTAGCCGCATTGATATTATTTGATTGCCATAAGCCTTGTCCTTCTGTTGTTAAAAATATTTGACTTGCATTTGCCGGATTAAAAGTAATTGAAGTTACCCGGTCAATTGTGGTTCCGGTTAATTTGGTCCACGCTAATCCTTTATTAGTTGTTTTGTAAAGACCACCTAAACCATTTGGTGCACCGCCCCAACCACTAAACACACAAACGTACCAAGTGTTTTGTAACGGATCATTTGGATCAAGCACAACATCTTTTGTCCAATAATACATACCGGCAGGAGAAAGATCTGTCCAGCTGTTTAAAGCAGGATCATAAATAAATACACCTGAGCTGGCGGTAAATGCGCCAGCACTTGTTCTTCTTCCTGAATAAGTAGCAACCATTTTACCATCGTTTAAAACCACGATGCTTGCAGGATGTTTTTCTGTACGGGGAGGATTTGGTAATAATGTCCATGTTGACGATGCAAGATTGTTCAGATCATTGGTCATATAAATGCCGCCCACACCAGCACCACCATTGTAGTGAATAACGCTTGCATACGCGCGGTTAGCGTTATTTGGATCTAACGCCACCCAAAATACAGGATGATTGAATACTTTTAAATTTGACCAGCTGGCGCCGTTATTTGTTGAATAAATAATTTTTCCGTTAGCATCCGCGGCATCCAATTGTGCATCTGCTAAACGCGTACTTTGATACATATCATGGATATTTGAAGTTCCGGCATATAGCGTACCGTTAGTAGGGTGCTTTGCAATACGGTACATTGAATTAGCGGTATGGCCTGTATAATTAAACGACCATGAAAGCCCTGCATCGCTGCTTCTCACACCACGGATATCAGAAAAACAGGCAAACATATTGTTAGCGCTCATCCAATCTACCTGCCAGCAGGTTGTATTTTCGATGCCAACACTTTGATAACTTTGGTTAGGAGGTGTAGCTGCATTGGCAGGATGTTGTGTTGAAGGATCTACATAACCTTGCGACCAGCTTGTACCGCCATTATTTGTTTTATGTGCAAATCCAAAATCTCCAAACAATACACTTTGTGAATTATTAGGCGCAACAGCAACTCCAAAAGCGCATTCGCCATAACTCCAGGGGCGATCACCGCCTTGTCCACTCCAACCTGTTATAATATTTTGATTGTTTGTAGTATTAAAAACATTGGTCCAGTTTGTGCCGGCATTGGTAGTTTTAAAAACAGTAGGGTAAGAATTGTTATTGCTTCCTGCAAGATAAACTGTATTAATATCATTGTTCGCCATGCCAACAAACATTGGATAATCGTTAACTAAATTAATGCCGGTCAATTTCGGTGTCCAGTTACCCGCGCCATAATCAACAGCATAAACGCCGGTTGCAAATTGATAGTAATCCGATCCTACAACGCCAACGTAAACGTTTCCGGCGGCTCCTGTGATGCAAAAGAAACGGGTTGTTCCACCAACTTTAGCCCCCGCGAACGACCAAATTCTGTCGCCTGCCGGAATACCAGTTATAGTAGCAGTTGCCCATGAAGTTCCTCCATTGGTAGAAACTAAAACACCATCGTTTGTTCCTATATAAATATTGTTGCCATCAAAGAAAACACCGCCTACAACGTTACCTGATCCTGTATTTGTTGCAGTGTGTATACTTGTAAATGTTGTTCCGCCGTTTGAGGAAAAATAAATATTACCATAATAAGAAATAATAACACGTTGTGGATTATTATAATCAGCATCTATGCTAAATGTTTCTTCTGTATTATCAGGATTACCCGCTAAGGTTGTCCATGTTACACCATTATCTGTACTTTTTTTAGGAACTATTTCGTTGTTAGCGTAACTAATAGAATATAAAAGGCCCGAAGTTGATGTAAAGCATACTTTAGAATTATGTCCGCCTATTAATTGTTGAAAATTTACCTGGTTATATGAGTTACCAAAATTGGTTGTGTGAAAAAGTTCTCCCATATCGCAGGAGATATAATATTCTGAATTGTTTGAAGGATTAATAGAAACTGCAAATAGTGCTCCACCTCCGCCAATGCCCCTTGACGAAAAAGATGCAGGTTGTGCTATTACAAAACAGCTTAGGGCTATAAATAAGATAGTAAATATTTTTTTCATGGCTTATGGGTTTTAGTTACCATGAAATTACTAAATAAATTTAGATTTGAAAATAATTTACATAATTTACTGTTTAAAATACAGTTAAAGACGTACTAATGCTTTACAATTATTTTTTTAGTTGCGATTTGCGCACTGTTATTAAAGGAAATCTTTAAAAAATAAATACCATCTTTTAAATTTTCTGTTTGAATAATAAGCTCATCTGCTTTAAGAGTATTTTCGTTAACAAGAATTAATTCACCAAGGGCATTAAATATATTTATCTCGTTTATGTTTTGTCCACCAATGGTCACACTGGTATTTGCTGGATTTGGATACGATGTTACCTGTGTGTAATTATTATTTTCTTTGATGCCAACAGGTTTTAAATTCCAGCCAATTTCTTTTAATATTCCTAATTCCCATGGCGCTGGAATGCGAACGGTATCTCCCTGCCCCCAGTAATAAGACATAATTGTATTTGCATAGGATTGATGAATATGCAACAGATCAACACCGATAGTAAAAGTGCCAGCACCGCCCGATAACCTAATTGGGGTATTTGAGTGAGATGCATTGGCATATAAAGGCCCGCTAAAATAAAGTGCGCCGTTCTTTAAGCTATCACCAAGCGCTGTAGAATTTTGCGGCGCACAGGTAATTAAATGATTACCTGATGTTTTTACCATGTATTTATCAAAGATGCCGGGCACGCTATCTTGCCCACGCCAAGGAAAAGATGTGACTATTGGAAATGTGGATGAAGGTATGTTACCAAATGATCCATTACCGGAGTTATCTACAAAACCATCGCTATAAAACCCCAAGCCATGGCCTATCTCATGCATAGCAGTGGAAATAAAATCTGTTTGTGAAGCCGGTGGCTTGCCTGTGCCAAAATAATAAGATGTGAACAGGTTAAAATAAATATCCATATCGTATTCACTTGCATTGGTTTCAGCACCTGCTAACTGATTAGCTAATGGTGTTGTATATAATATATTTGCATAAGGCGCATTTGCGAAATTTTTACGTCCGTTGGCGAATGTTATGGCAGAGAATGGCAAAAAAGAAGCGTTAACAATAAAAACATTTACTTTAATTGGAACAGATATTTGTAAATAATTGCTCCACTTTTGCCCCGCAATATTTAATGCTGTTGTAAAGCCTGTAGGCGCGGTACCATTAATGGTAAAAGAAAATGTATTTACCTGGGCTCTGGCAACAAAGGTAAAAGCAAAAATGATAAGGAGTAGAAATTTTTTCATGATATTATTTTATCGTTACATAAATGTATAAATAAAAAATCGCAGATCAGACCTTTTTAAATAGATAATTCGGGTTTTTATCAATGAATTTATATTTAGGATCTTTCATCATTTCTTTCATAAATAAACCAGAACCAAAATCCTGATCATCCGCCGAATCATCAAACAAAATATAACCGTTGCTTAAAAGACATTTATCTACATTAATAAAATCTTTTTTGCATTGCTCATAACTATGTCCACCATCAATATATGCAAAGCCAATTGCAGGCAAATTTATTTTTCTTTCAAAAAGATCAATAACTTCTTTTTTATTAAAAACAGCTTCGAAAAAAGAATCTGAATCTAAAGCAACTGTGTAAGGTAATTTATCAGGATGAAAAAGTTTTACTACCTCAACATAACTTTTTTTAAGGTGCTCCATAAATGCTTTTCTTTTTAAAGAAGGATAACCGTCAAAATGATCTTCAATTTTCCCTGTATGATCATTAAATCCTTCATAGATCCAGCAGTCACAAGCGTAAAGATCTTCAGTCGGTTTATGTTTCTTTAAAAGATAAATTAAAGCTAATGAAGAGTTGCCACCATAACAACCAATTTCAAACGCACAGCCATTTACAGGCATGTTCTTTATAGCCATATCCATTAAATAAATATTGCCATGCGATAACATATTACCACCAACAACTGCTGATGAGAGCCTTTTAAAAAAAGGATCGTTTAGCGCTTTTATTTTTGTTGGAAATATGTTTTTTAGCAAAGACATTTTATTTACAAATTGTGTTGAACAAAAAAGGCTGCCTTTAGAGCAGCCTTTTTATTATTAAAGATGTTATTGTTATTAGTGATGTTCTGTAGAATGTTCTTCACCATGAGCGGCTTCTGTTTCGTGTCCACCTGCTGCACCGTGGTGACCTGATTTTAATTTTTGTTGCTGTTCAATAAATATTTTATCTACACGTGTAAAATTACCTGGTTGACCTGAATAAATACCTTCAACTAAAATAATGAAGATCGCATAAAGGATAAAAGTAATGTAAGGTAATAAAATTACGTATTTAAAGAATTTAACCTCGTGGCCTAAGTGCATGAACCATAAAACAATAGCAGCAGCTTTTACAACAGTTAAACCAATAAATAATACTTTTAACCATAAAGCGCCTGTCCAACCATGACCCGGTGCCATTGAACCAATAATTAATTCAAAGATGGTTATTACTAACATTATCCAAAACACATTCCATAAAGTACGACGGGCTTTTTTTCCATAAGCCTCATCATGGTTAGACATTGTTTCGTAATGTGGATAATCGTCGTGAAATTCTGACATAATATTTAAGTTTTAAGTTCTTTAATTTATTAATTATAAAATTACAATAAGTAGAAGAAGGTAAATACGAATACCCAAACAAGATCTACGAAATGCCAGTATAAACCAACTTTTTCGATCATCTCATAATGTCCGCGTTTTTCGTAGGTGCCTTTTAAAACATTTAAGAAAATGGTTAAGTTAATGATCACACCTGAAAATACGTGGAAACCGTGGAAACCAGTAATAAAGAAAAAGTAATTGGCAAACTGCGGTACTCCATATTCGTTAACAGCCATGGTGGCGCCGTGATACGTTTGTTGTACGTAAGTATTTGTGGCCATATCCCAAACATTTCTTAAAGCACCGGTTTCAGTACCAACAATAAAGTGATACCACTCCCATGCCTGAGATCCTACGAAAGTAGCACCGCCAACAATTGTCCAAAACATCCAAACAGTAACACCTCTTCTATCCATACGATGACCTGCTTCAACAGCCAGCACCATGGTTACAGATGACATAATTAAAATAAAGGTCATTAAACCTACATAAGCCAAAGGCAAATGTTGTTCAATGAACGGAAAGTGAGTAAATACATTTTCAGCTTTTGGCCAAACTTCTGAATATTTATGGCGAATGAAACCATAAGAAACCAATAAACCCCCAAATGTTAAAGCATCCGAAACAAGGAAAAACCACATCATCATTTTCCCGTAACTTACCCTGAATGGTGATTGACCGCCATCCCAGGCTGCTTTTGCATCAAATTCTGCTGTATGCGCCATAATTAAATTTTAAAATAATGTTAAAAATTCTGTTGCAATATTAACGATAAAAATATAAAAACAAAAACAAATACACCCATAAAATATCAAGAAAATGCCAATAAATCGCAGTCAGCTCAATTCCAAGGCTATCAGAGGATGAATATTTTTTCAACAGCGACTTTGTTAATGAAACTGCCAGAGCTATTAACCCCCCTATCATATGCAGTAAATGTATAAAAGCAATGACAATCAAAAAAGAGCCTGAGGCATTACTGAATTTACCTCCAAAATAAATTCCTTGTGTGGCCAAAAGCCTCCAGCCGCTGTACTGGGTATAAAAAAAGGCAATTCCAAGCAATAAGGTCACTAATAAAGCAATGCTTGTTAACTGAAAGTTATCTTTTTTGATAGCTCGTTGCGCAATGAACATGGTTAAACTACTGGTAATGATAATGGCAGTACTTATAAGTAAAATAGGCGGTAATTGAAACACAAGCCAGTTACCATTTTGCGCTCTTACAACGTAAGCACTTGTTAAGCCTGCAAAAAGCATAACAATGCTAACTATCCCTATCCATAATAAGGGCTTTGATGCCTTTCTCCTGGCTAACCTCAACTCTTCTTTATGAGGTCTTTCTTTTTTAATTTTAGCTGTTTCCACTTTTTTAATTTTTATGATTTTGTCATTAATGCTAACTGAACTAGGGGTAAATAAACCAATGTAACGAAAAATAATTTTTTCGCATAGGCATCGGTTGGTAAGCGGTAAAAATTATAAGCCTGTAAAAGAAGTGCCATACCACATACGATACATACACTCACGCTAATTATACCAACAAATTGAAAAACAAAAGGAAAAATACTTGTGATCAATAAAAAAACCGAATAAATAAGTATTTGAAACTTAGAGGCATCATCTTTACCGCCTTTTGAAGGCAATAAATGAAAATCCGCTTTTGCATAGTCATCATTATTGAACCATGCCAATGCCCAAAAGTGAGGGAACTGCCAAACAAACTGGATCATAAATAAAAGAAAAGCAAAAAAGGTTATTTCGCCAAAACCTTCAGTGGCAGCAACAGCACCAATTAAGGTTGGCAGAGCGCCGGGAAATGCGCCAACAAAGACGGCTAAAGGTGTAACTCGCTTTAAAGGCGTATAAACAACCGCGTATAAGATAATAGAAACGAAACCCAGTATACCGCATAAAGGATTTGTAAATACCCATAGTAGTACAGTGCCGGTAATACCAAAGAAAGCACAAAACACAAAAGCTTCAACATCAGTAAGCACACCGGTTGGCATAGGCCTGTTCTTTGTGCGGTCCATTAAACGGTCAAAATCTTTTTCAATTATCTGGTTAAAGCCATTAGCAGCTGAGGTTACAAACAAGCCACCAACCGTTATGGCAATAACAGCATATATATTAATGTTATTTTCAACGGTAAAGTAGGTTATAACTGCAGAAAAAACAACCAATGAGCCTAAACCCAGCTTGGTTAATTTAAGAAAACCCGAAAACTTCGAATAAGGAGCAGTAGTAATATTATTAGTGGTATTTTCCAACGGCGATGCAAATTTAGAACTATTATTAATAGTAAAATAATTGCAACTCAAAAAAATTAAACACGTAAAAGACCAAAAAGTAGAATAAAATAGACAATTAGTGCTCTTTTTTTTAAATGTTAAAAAAATTAGGTAGTAATTAAAATATTTTTCTATTTTTGTGACGTTAATAAATCTAAACTTTAAAGATGAATTCAAAATTTTTACGTACGATAGGGGCCGGTTTATCGGTGGCAGTAATTTTAACAAGCTGCGATGGGCTTGGTAAAATGCTTAAAAAACAAAAAGACATTAAATATACAGTGTCTCCAAATCCAATTGAAATGCATGGAGACAGCATTCAATTTAGTGTTAGTGGTAAATTCAACCCTAAGTTATTCGCTAAAAAGGTAACTCTAACTCTTACCCCTGTTGTAAAAGGTAATGGTGGAGAAAAAGCTTTAAAGCCGGTAGTATTAGTAGGTGAAAAAGCTACAGGTTCGGGCCAAAAAATCGGCTACGCTTCAGGTGGAACATTTAACTACACTTCAGAAAAATTTGCTTACGAACCATACATGCGCAATGCTAAAGTTGAAGTTCGTGCCGTAGGTACAGTAAAAAAGAAAGAGAAAAAATTTGATCCGGTTGAATTAGCGGATGCTACTATGGTTACTTCTTTATTAGTTCGTAACGACGAAAAAGGAATCATGGGTAAAGATGCATTTGTTAAAACTGTTCCGGCAAATCAAACAACTCATATATATTATACTATAAATGCATCTAACGTTCGTCCTGCTGAAATGAAATCAGAAGAGATGAAAGCCGTTAATGACTTTATTGCTAACAACTTAAGCTCACCTTGGTATGAATTTAAAGGTATTGGTGTTTCAGCTTACGCATCTCCGGATGGTGAAACTGATAAGAATGAGCATTTGGCACAAGACCGTGCTAAAACAGGTTCCGCTGCTGTAATGAGCGAGTTCAATAAAAACAAGAACAAAGCAATTACTTTTGGTAAAACTAAAGAACAATACCAGGTTGGTACTACTAAAGAAGACTGGGAAGGTTTTAAATCATTGATGGAACAATCTACAATGGCTGATAAAGATCTTATTTTACGCGTTTTAACTATGTATTCAGATGCAGAGCAACGTCGTAAAGAGATCAAAAATCTTTCTAAGACATATTTAGAGCTTGCTGAAAAAGTATTACCTAAATTACGTCGTTCAGAAATTACTATCAACGTTGATAAAAAATCACGTACTGATGAGCAGATCACTAAATTAATGACTTCAAACCCTGATAGTTTATCGATTGAAGAATTATTATATGGTGCTAACTTAACTAACGATGTAAATACTAAAGTTCAGGTTTATACTTCTGCTGAAAAACAATATGGTACTGATTGGAGATCTGCTAATAACTTAGGTGTTGCATTATTAATGCAAAACAAAGTTTCTGAAGCAGGTGCTGCATTTAAACGTGCTTCAGCGATCAATGCTTCTCAAGCTGAAGTTAACAACAACTTAGGTATTATTGAAGCTAAAAATGGTAACCGTATTGCTGCAATGGATCTTTACAAAAAAGCCGGTGGTGCTCCTGAAACAAAATACAACATGGGTATCTTAGAAGTGCGTAACGGTAAATATTCTGATGCTGTAGCTGATTTTGGCGACTATAAAGGCCACAATAAAGCTTTAGCTCAATTATTAGCTGGTACTCCTGGTGCTGTTAAAGAAACTATTGATGCTAGCAACGAAAAAGAAATGGGATATAGCTACTACTTAAAAGCAGTTGCTGCAGCTCGTGGCGGAAACAATGCTGAAGTTATTAGCAACTTAAAAACCGCTATCGAAAAAGATGGCGCTTTAAAAGCTTATGCTAAAGATGATGTTGAGTTCGTAAAATTACGCGCTGATTCTGGTTTCACAGGTTTAGTAAACTAATCTTAAACTAAAAATATTAAAAACCTTCTCCCACACGAGAAGGTTTTTTTTTGCCTTAACCTCACCCGTCCCTCTCCCCTGGAGAGGGACGGGTGAGGTTAAGGTCCTTTTCTCCTGGAGAAGGATTTAGGATGGGGCTTAAAGCAAACGAAAAAACTATTAGTATATTTACATCAATAAACTTTTTACCATGTCCCAATTCCCCGAAACAGAATTAATTTTGAGCTCCGAAAAAAGAGTTTATCATATAAATTTAAGGAATGAAGATATTGCTGATGATGTAATTGTTGTTGGCGATCAAAATCGTGTTGCCCAGATCTCTTCTTACTTCTCTAAAATAGATTTTAAAACAGAACATCGCGAGTTTATTACTCACACCGGAACCTTTAATGGAAAAAGAATTACTGTTTTAAGCACCGGCATTGGTACAGATAATATTGATATCGTTTTAAATGAATTAGATGCTGCCGTAAATATCAATTTAGAAAAAAGAGAATTAAATCCAACACATCGTAAATTAAATATTATCCGTTTAGGAACCAGTGGTGCTTTACAGGGAGATATTCCGGTTAACGGTTTAGTAGCAAGCTCTCACGGCATTGGTTTGGATGGCCTCTTAAATTTTTATGAAGGTTGGAAAACGATTAACGAAGATGTTATTAGCGAAGCTTTTATTAAACATACTAATTGGCAAAATAATTTACCTTACCCCTATTGTGTTACTGCAAGTGATACATTATTAAATAAATTTAAACAAGGCCTGCATATTGGCATCACTGCCACAGCGCCAGGTTTTTATGGGCCGCAAGGGCGCCAGATAAGATTAAGGTCGTCTACACCCAACTTAAATGAATTACTAACAGCCTTTAAATTAAATGATCTCAGGATCACTAATTTTGAAATGGAAACTTCTGCGCTTTATGGTCTTGGAAAATTATTAGACCATAATTGCTTAACCATTTGCGTGATCATTGCCAACCGCGTACGTAAAGAATTTACAAGCGATTACAAAAAAAGCGTTGAGATCCTTATAGAAAATTGCTTAAACAAATTATCAAATTAAACATGACACGTAACCAGCTAGTAGAACAGATAAAAAGCAAAAAGAATTTTTTGTGCGTAGGATTAGATCCCGATATTGAAAAAATACCAAAGCATATTTTAAATGATGAAGACGATCCCATTTACGAATTCAATAAAAAAATAATTGATGCTACAGCGCCCTATTGTGTTGCCTTTAAACCAAACACGGCTTTTTATGAAGCTTATGGCTTAAATGGCATTGAAAGTTTAGAGAACACTATTAAATACATAAAACAAAATTATCCAGATCATTTTTTAATTGCAGACGCAAAGCGCGGTGACATTGGCAATACCAGCACTATGTATGCTAAAGCTTTTTTCTCGCGCTTAAATTGCGATGCCATAACTGTAGCGCCTTATATGGGAAGTGACTCTGTACAACCGTTTTTAAAATTTGAAGGCAAGTGGGCAATTGCGTTAGGATTAACTAGCAATGAAGGTGCTGCTGATTTTCAGCTTAAAAAAATGGAAGGTAAAGAATTGTATTTAAATGTAATTGAAACCTGCGCATCCTGGGGAACGAAAGATAATATGATGTTTGTTGTTGGTGCAACAAAAGCAGAAATGTTAGATGCCATCCGGAAAATAATTCCCGATCACTTTTTATTAGTACCTGGTGTTGGCGCCCAAGGCGGAAGCTTAGCCGAAGTTTGCAAACATGGTTTAACAAAAGATATTGGCTTGCTTGTTAACTCAAGCCGCGGAATAATTTATGCTTCTAACGGAAAAGATTTTGCGGAAAAAGCAGCAGTTGAAGCAAAAAAAATGGCAGATGAAATGGCCCCATTCGTAAAATAAAAAAATAAAATAGTATGGAAGAAAATAACAATCAAAACCAACCACATTTAGATATAGAATTAAGTGAAGAAATTGCTGAAGGAATTTATTCTAACCTGGCTATCATCACGCATTCACAAAGCGAATTTGTAATTGACTTTATTAAAATAATGCCGGGCGTTCCAAAAGCCCGGGTAAAATCAAGAATTGTATTAACACCTCAACATGCAAAACGTCTTGTTAAGGCACTTGCGGAAAATATTCAAAAATTTGAACAGGTGAATGGAAAGATAAAAGATCTTGAAAATGGTTTTCCAATGAACTTTGGCGGACCAACGGCGCAGGCTTAAACATTTCCTGATCATTTTAAATGCCTGTTTCATTTTTACTTTAACGATGTCAATACATGCAAATTTTAAAAAAATTCGTTTCGCATATATTAAAAAAGCCATCGCTATACCTTTTTGTTTTTTTAATTATTTTTAGTGCAGACAGGTACAACCGCTGGGTAGATTTTGAAACTGATGCACCTTTTGTGCATGATGTGGGACAATATTATGCGTACTTACCGGCAGTATTTATTGACCATACTCTCAATTTTGGAACATCCAATCATTTTTATACTGATAAATTAAAGAATGGAAATGGTATTCCTAAATACACTTATGGCATGGCTGTTATGTACAGCCCCTTTTTTTTTATTGGCCACATAATTGCAAAAAACAATGGTTATATAACAGATGGTTATTCGGCGCCATATAAATGGAGTATTCATTTTGGCTCCATTTTATTTTCATTGTTGGGTTTATGGTTTTGCAGGAAGAATTTGCTTAAGTTCTTTAATGAATATGTAACTTTTATTACACTGATCTGCATTTATTTTGGGACCAATTTTTTTTATTACACATATAGTACCGGCGAAATGCCGCACAGCTATTTGTTTTTTATTTTTTCCGTCTTTATTCATTTCACTATAAAATGGATACAGTTAAAAAGTTATAAATATCTATTGGCTTTATCTTTCCTGGCTGGCTTTGCAACATTAATAAGGCCAACAGAATTTGTTGTGTTATTGTTTCCGCTTTTACTTGGAATAAAAAGTATAACAGAATTTAAAGAACGTCTTCAGTTAATTATGTCTTATAAATTCAAATTATTTATTTCGGTATTACTTTTTATTCTGCCATTTTTTATTCAAATGTTGTATTGGAAAGTTTATGCAGATAGTTGGCTCTTCTTTTCTTATGGGGAAGAAAAATTCTTTTTCGCAGATCCGCAAATAATTAATTTTCTTTTTAGTTTCAGAAAAGGCTGGCTAATTTATACACCAATAATGATCTTTTCGATCATAGGACTTTTCTTCATAAAACAAAAAGCCCAGGGATTGGTGTTTTTTTCAGCAGTATATTTGATCGTTAATATTTATCTCCTCAGCTGCTGGTGGGATTGGTCTTTTGGCGGATCATTCGGTTGTCGGCCGTTGATACAACATTATGCTTTTTTCTCTTTCCCGTTAGCTGCTTTTATCAGCTGGTATTTTGATCTTTTCAAAGCAAAAAAAGTACTTGCTGTTTTTTCCAAACTTATTCTGTTTTTATTACTATATTTTTTGATCGATCTTAACCTGGGCCAATCATGGTTGTGTAAATATGGAATTATACCTGCAGAAGGCCTGACCAAAGAAGCTTACATTTATCTTTTTGAGAAGCAATATTTGAATAGCACAGATTCTATAGACATACATAAATTAACAGAAATAAATAAAGTAAATTTCCATCCTGACGAAATGCTCAAAGGAAACCGGGATTGATCAAAAAAAATAAGACTGCTTTTTATTCTTTAATAATTTTAGCAGTTCTTATTTCTCCATTTACTTTTAACTGCGCAATATAAACACCCTGTGACAGATCATACACAGGAATTTCTGCTTTATATTTTCCTGGCGTTTGTTTGTCATCATAAAAAATAGTTTTTACTTCTTTTCCGGTAACATCCATTAATTTTAATTCACAAACCGATGCTTCGGTTAAATTATAGATCATAAAGGCCATGTTTGTTGAAGGTTGTGGATATACTTTTTCGATTCCATCAACAATTTTATTTTCAGCCATACCCGTTGTAATATCCGGCCCCATTTGCAGATCATCAATAATAGCCCATGTTCCGGTTTGAGGAATATGAACACTTTGAGCGTCAAAACCCTGGCCCGATAAATAAATACTTATAAAAACCGTATCAGCACTGGTTATGGGAAAGGTTGTATAATTAAAAGGTGCAGTAAATTGTTTATATACATTCGTTGAACCCGTTGTATAAGTATATGCAATGGCATAAGGTGAATTTGTAGTTGTTTGATACAAATACGGATTAAACACTAAAGAATCTCCGCCCATGATATTGCATTTATACCAACCTTGCAATGATGAAGGCAATCCTGTTGTAGAGAAAATCCCTAAAACAGCGCCTTGCACACTGTAGCTGGCAGCAGTTAGCCCTCTGATATAGGCTGCATGCGAACCTGTATGCGATGCAGAGGTGTCTCTTATCTGGTAAGAATTATAATTGTAAAACGTAGTATTGTAATTATTTGGTTTATTAGCCGTAACAGATTCAAAACTAGGATTTAGTATTTGCGCCGGTAATTGCATACTCACTATTGCTAAAGCTAAAAGTAAAATTTTCTTCATATTGTTTTGTTTTTATTATTTGATTATACGCATTTGCTCAACAAATGGTTTGTTTTTATACTTTAAATATAAACAAAAAAATATTTATTGTTGAAAAAAAGAGGCGAATATGCAGTTTAAGGTGGTTAAATTTATCAAAAACAGAATGAACTTATGAGTGAAGTAAAATTACTTTTAAAAATTGCAGACCTATTAAAAATTGACCTGAAAAGCATAAATGCTACCGTTGAGCTATTGGATGAAGGCGGAACCGTTCCCTTTATTTCCCGTTATCGTAAAGAAGCTACCGGAAGCCTGGATGAAGTGCAGATCATGCAGATACGTGATGAAGTAGAAAGATTAGGACAGTTGGAACAGCGTCGTGAATCTATCCTAAAATCGATAGATTCTCAAAATAAATTAACACCCGAATTAAAAGAAACAATTCTTGCCGCCGAAACCTTAAATAAACTTGAGGATCTTTATTTGCCATATAAACCAAAACGCAGAACAAAAGCCACTATTGCCAAAGAAAAGGGTTTAGAGCCTTTGGCACAATTTATTTTAGAGCAAAAAAATAATTCTGTTGTTGAAGAAGCAGAAAAATTTGTTTCCGAAGAAAAAGAAGTAGCTTCTGTGTCAGATGCATTGCAGGGTGCACGCGATATTATTTCCGAAATTGTAAGCGAAGATGCAACTGTGAGAGAGAATATGCGCGAATTATTTAAACGCACGGCCACTATCAAAAGTCGCCTGATCAAAGGAAAAGAAGAGGCCGGCGAAAAATTTGAAGATTATTTTGAGTGGGAAGAAAAACTAATGAGCTGTCCTTCTCACCGTTTATTAGCCATGCGCCGCGGCGAGAAAGAAGACATTTTAATTTTAGATATTACTGTTGATACGGAAGAAGCTTTAGCGATCGTTGAGAAAAAAATAATTACGTCCCGTGGTGAAGCTGCCAATCAAATTAAAGAAGCAATAGAAGACGGCTACAAACGTTTATTACAACCTAGCATTGAGGCAGAAATGCGTTTAATGACAAAACATTTGGCCGATGAAAAAGCAATTGTTGTTTTTGCTGATAACCTGCGTGAATTATTATTAGCTGCGCCATTAGGGCAAAAAGCGATTCTCGGTTTAGACCCGGGGTTTAAATCAGGTTGTAAAGTTGTTGCGCTGGATAAGCAGGGAAAATTGTTAGAAGAAACAGTTATCTATCCTCACGAGCCACAGCGCAAAACTGCCGAGGCTGAAATGGTTGTATTGGCCTTTTGCCAAAAACATAATATTGAAGCTATTGCAATAGGTAATGGAACAGCATCCCGTGAAACAGAACAATTTATCCGTAACATTGATATTTTACCAAAAAGTATTCCGGTAATTGTTGTAAGTGAAGCCGGAGCATCTGTTTATTCTGCAAGCGAAGTAGCGCGTGAAGAGTTTGCGGCTTACGATCTTACAGTTCGCGGCGCGGTCTCTATTGGCCGAAGATTGGCTGATCCGTTAGCAGAGCTTGTAAAAATAGATCCAAAATCTATTGGTGTTGGTCAATACCAACACGATGTTGATCAAACACAATTAAAGAATAAATTGGATGAAGTTGTTGGAGGTTGCGTAAATGCCGTTGGTGTTGAGTTGAACACCGCTTCTAAACAATTGCTTTCATATGTTTCGGGTATCGGGCCTGTATTAGCTCAAAACATTGTAGATTACCGTAACGAACATGGTGAATTTAAATCGCGTAAGGCTTTAAAAGAAGTTCCGCGTATGGGTGAAAAAGTATTTGAATTATGCGCAGGATTTTTACGTGTAAAAAATGGCGTGCATCCTTTAGATAAAAGTGCTGTACATCCTGAAAGTTATCACATCGTTGAAAAAATGGCAACCGATCTTAACTGTAGCATTGATGAATTAATTGAAAATAAAGATCTTCGAAAACAAATTCAGCTTCAAAAGTATGTTACAGATACCGTTGGCTTACCAACATTAAAAGATATTTTGTTAGAGCTTGAGAAACCCGGTCGCGATCCGCGTAAGAGTTTTGAAGTGTTTAGCTTTGATGATACAGTGCATGCTATTTCTGATTTGCGCGAAGGTATGCGCTTACCTGGCATTGTAACAAACGTAACTAACTTTGGTGCTTTTGTTGATATTGGTGTTCACCAGGATGGTCTTGTTCATATTTCTCAACTGGCAGATGAGTTTGTGGATGATCCAAATAAAATTGTAAAGGTTGGACAAAAAGTTTGGGTAAACGTAAGCGAGGTAGATGCAAAAAGAAAACGCATTGCTTTAAGCATGAAAGGAGAAACACAAACTATAAAAACCTCAAAACCTAAAGTTGCAAAAGAAGAAGAATATAATCCAAACGATATTAATAGCGCGCTGGCAGCTTTAAAAAATAAATTTAAAAAATAATGGCTAAGATAGAGCAGTTAAAATGTCCATCGTGCGGCGCATCGGAAGTATCGCATATCAGTGGCATTAATTATCAATGCGATTATTGTCATAGTACATTCTTTGTAAAGAACGATCACCCCTTTGCGGGCACTAATTTTGGCTCCGCAAAACAGGTTGATCTTAAGCCCGTTTCACTTAAGCCTGTAAAATTTATACTTATCCTTGCCGTTTTCATTGGCCTGGTAAGTGCAGGCGCAAGTGTGTTTTTTTTAACAGCTGGTAAGAAAAATACGGTCAATTCTGATTTTTTAGGAGAATGGCAAAAACCAAGTCTTGATAATTATAATTGTTTGGTTGGAAACAAAGGTGCAATAGTTTGGTTAGTACTAAAAACACAAACCAATAAATTAGATAGTGTAAAATATTTTTTAAGATTAGTTGACCCGGTTACAAAAAAAATAGTTTCAGAAGAACCATTAGGAAAACCAAAAGCCTGGAAAGAGTTATTTAATCAATCGAGCTTATTTGATAGCGAGTTCTTTGTGAGTA
This sequence comes from Chlorellidium tetrabotrys, assembly GCA_032273165.1. Taxonomy (NCBI): domain Eukaryota; class Xanthophyceae; order Mischococcales; family Botryochloridaceae; genus Chlorellidium; species Chlorellidium tetrabotrys. The sequence goes on along the minus strand of JAUKPS010103485.1, from coordinate 89,037 downwards.
ATGATACCGCTTACAATGTTTCTGAAAACGGTGGCATACAAGGCTTTGATCTTTACACAGGCAAACGCTTATTTGGCAATGAATGGCTAGAGAAAAAATTTCCATTGTTAAAAGACGGAATAACAAAAGCAGATAAAGAATATTATAGAAATCGCTTAAAAATAACTTCTGCCGCAGGCGATGATCTTTATTATTATTTAGATTCAAAATTATTGCTGACTAAAGAAGAAGATGGATCAAGAGAAAAAGAAGAAAGGGTTTTTTCTGAAGATATCTACTTAACACGCAATAAAAAAGCACGTCTTTACTTATGCAATATTCAAAGAAGGCCAAGTGATGATTTTGTAATTGATGAAAGTTATATTGAAGTTTTTAAATCAAACGGTTCCTCATATAGTTACATAAAAGCAGCTAAACCTTTAACCGATTCTATTTACCCATTGGCGGTGTCCATTAAAAAGATAGATAATAACCTGCTCTTCTTTTACGCCTCCACTTTCTCAAAAAAAGGTGCAGGCATTCTTGCACTGGTAAATAAAGATGGTAATTTTTTATGGAAAAATAAAGATACCACCTTCAAAAAAATTGTTGAAGAAAATACGAGTGATAATCTTTATGTAAAATATAAATTAGGCAAAGACCTTATTATAATAGATGTTTATAATTCCCGTAACCAAAGCGTTGGTGTAGATCTAAAAACCGGTAAAACAAAATTTGTTTTTAGCCAATCTTATTCGATCGATTAATTATGGTAAACTTTGGCTTAATAGGCAGATCACTTTCACATTCGTTCTCAAAAACTTATTTCGAAAAGAAGTTTAAAGATCTGGGCTTAAAAGAGCACATTTATTTAAATTTCGAATTACAAACTATTGAGGAATTTAAAAATGTATTAAAAACAGAAAATCTTAAAGGATTAAATGTCACAAATCCTTATAAAGAAGAGATCATTTCTTTTTTAGATAAATTAAGTATAGAAGCCAAAGAAATTGGCGCAGTAAACTGTATAAAAATTGAAAATGGCAAAACCATTGGTTATAATACCGATGCATATGGCTTTGGCCAAAGCATAAAACCTTTTTTAGACACCACTCACGAAAGAGCTTTAATACTAGGGACAGGCGGTGCCGCAAAAGCTGTAGCTTACTCGCTAAAAAAAATTGGAACAGAAGTGTTTTACGCAACCACTTCCGGCAAAAAAAACACTAACACTTTTTTTTACAATGAACTAAATGAACGGATTATGGACGCGTTTAAACTCATTATAAATACAACGCCTTTGGGTTTATTCCCGAACATAAACGAAGCACCTGCCCTACCCTATCATTTATTTACAGATAAACATTTGGCCTACGATCTTATTTATAATCCTGAACAAACATTATTTTTAAAACAAGCAAAAGAAAAAGGCGCCGTAACCATGAATGGTTTAAGCATGCTACACCTGCAAGCGGAGAAAAGTTGGGGGATTTGGAATGAAGAACCTGGCTTACCCTAAATCTTACTACAAAGAAGGGGTGCTACCGAAATTAAGCCCCCCTTCTGTTTTTTAGAGCTCGGAGGGATGAAGCTTTATGGAATTTGCAATCTTTAGCGTCTTATAATTAGAAATGCATAAACATAAAACCATATTCATTCTCCTTTTTGTTTTGAGCTTTCAATTCTTGAATTCGCAGGATGAAAAACTATTCATTAAAGGTCAAATTGTTGAAAGTAATTCTGGTAAAGGCATTGAAGCCGTTTCAGTAAATATCTCTAATAGTCCTTATTCAACCCGGACCAATCAAAATGGTGAATTTAGCTTAACAGTTCCTAAAAAAGCAGCGTATAAATTAGTAGTGTCTCACCTTGCCTACCAGGGGTTGATAAAAGAACTAAAAACAAAAACTTCGGATACTATTCATTTAATGATTGCATTATTACAAAAAGAAAATGTATTAAATGATGTTGCGGTATACGCAACGCATAAACCTGAAACACTTGTTGGTAAAACCAATTACAGCATTTTTGATTTTGACTTTTATGAGGACAAGCTTATTTTATTAACCTCTCAAAACTCTCTCACAAAAGCGCAGATCCAGCTTTCTACTTATGAAGGAAAGATAATTTCTTCTTACGATCTGCCAAAACAAGCCGGTGAAGCAAAACATTTTTTTCACGATTACGAAGGTTATACGGATGTGATCTGCAAAGATTCTATATTCAGGTTGGATGTTTTAAACACAGAGTTAATGGTTTTGCCAATTCGTCAAAAAGATTTTAGTACTTACATAGAGCCAATTGCCGATAGTGTCAACAGTAATTTTTATTTTCACGATAACTGGACAAAATACCCCCTGTTCAATTATTACTATTTAAAAAATAACGACTCTATCAATCATTTATTAAGCACGATCACCAACAGCGATCTAATGAAACTTTACAACCTGGAATACTATTACCTACCCTCGCGCATGCAATTAGAAGCGCGACGCATTGCGCAATACTATAAGACCGATAAACGTATTGTGGCAGCCTTAATGAGTGGTTTCACACAAAGCATGTTCTACGAACCTTTATATGCCCCCATCTTTATTTTAAAAGATACTATTTGCATTTTTAATCATCATAACAATTTTCTCTATCATTACAATTCTAAAAATCAATTGATAGACAGTGTGTCCATCTCCTACCATCATCCAAAGAACTGGCGTGAATGGAAAAAACAATTATTTGTAGATGAAGTAGCCAATAAAGTGTATGCCTTTTTTAGTAAAGACGGCCACCATTATTTAAAACAGATCGATCATCAAAGCGGGAAAGAAATAAACACTTATAAAATAAAACATCACAGTGCCGAAAAAATAAAAATTAAAGACGGGTATGTGTATTATGTTTACAGACCTTTTGATAGTACGCAAGAACGTTTTTTATACAGGGAAAGAATTGAATAAAATAAAATTATGCCGGTAATTGAAATAGAAACAAAAATAAAAGCACCAATTGAAGTATGTTTTGATCTTGCAACGAGTATTGATCTTCACATTATTTCAACAGATGGCACCAATGAAAAAGCAATTGACGGCGTTACAAGCGGCTGTGTAAAACAAAGTGATTTTGTTACATGGGAAGCTACTCACTTTGGTGTTAGACAGCAGCTCACATCTGTTATTCCCGTTGTTAACCGACCGTTTCATTTTAAGGATGAACAAAAAAAAGGTGCTTTTAAATACTTTAAACACGATCATTATTTTGAAGCACAAGGTGAATTTACATTAATGAAAGACAGGTTTGAATACGCATCGCCTTACGGCATTCTTGGAAAATTATTTAACGCGATTGTACTTACAAAACACCTTACCAAATTTTTGACAAAAAGAAACAACGTTATTAAAGATTTTGCTGAATCCGGCAGATGGAAAGAAATACTTAACCACTAAGACACGGAGAAAAAAATTTAACCACATAGAAACATAGGTTGAATAGAAACTAAACGCTTAATTAAGAAACACATACTTCTTCGCCTTTGGCGAAGAAAACTATGATAGCCTTTTTATTACACCCAGGATAAGTTAAAAAACTATGTGTCTATGTGGTTAATTAAGCACCGTCTTTCTTCTTCAAATACTCATCTGTAAAATGCGCATCGTGTTTTGCCTTTGAGAATTTCTCGGCATTGTATTCTTTAGATGTATTTTTTGGAATAGATAAGCTTTTCCAGTTATTATTAGTAAGCATTTTGCCAATAAAGACAATTTGCCCTACATGATAAGGATAATGAGCTAACTGGCGCATAATAGCATCCATAACTGAACAACCCTGGTTACGGATATAAATTGTTTTGGTAAGATCTTCTTCTTTTAAAGAATTCAATGTGTCGAACAAACATTTCCAGCCCGCATTCCACCTTTCTAATAGTTCTTTTTTAGTTTTAATATCGTTCTCAAATTCCCCATCGCGGTTACGTGTTTCTTTTTCGCCATCTGAGGTTAAAAAATCTGTCCAACGGCTAAGCATATTACCATGCAAATGCTTTACAATAATGCCAATGCTATTGCTATCTTCATTATGTATGTAAAACAATTGTTCTTCGTTTAGTTGATCAAATGTTCTTTCACCCAACAATTTATAATAATCAAATTGTTTTTTTGCTGTTTCTAAAAAATCATTTTTCATGGTATATAATTTTAAAATGCTTTCACATTAAACAATTATTCATCCTTCTTTTTCCCACCTTTATTATAATCAACATGGTTAAAAGCTTTGTGACCGTTATTTTCGGTATTGTTATTGTTTTGATATCCCTTTTCACTATTGTAGCCTGCACCTTTCTCACTCTTCCAGCGCTTATAACATTCCATTATTCGTGAATAAAGCTCAACGCCATCGTGATAAATAATAAAATCATTACTCACATTATAACAGTATTTTCTAAAAGCGTAATAATCAACATTCTCATCACCGGTAAGGCGGCGCAATATTTCAGGGCTTAATTTCTTTTGCACTTCTTCTTCAATTAAAAGGTCTTCAAAGATCTTAGCTAACTTTCTTATCTGTTTTCCTTCGTTACTATACCTGTCATACAAAGCAGAAATAGGGCTGCTTACGTAACTCAGGCTTTTTATCTTACTTCTGTCAATAATATCATTCATGTATTCACGTTCGTAAGGTTTAATTTTAAATGAGGTAACTGTAATAGTGCTTAAGTTCACGTATTGCTTTTCAAGCACAATTGTGATCTCGCCTTTACTATTGGGTTTTAATTTATTTACAGCTAAATATGCTTTTGAATAACCAACAAACGAGCAGATAAGGGTATCATTATTATTGGAAGAAAGCAGGAAACGTCCATCATTATCGGTCATGGTGCCATTTCCGGTACTTTTATTAATAAGAAAAACAAAGGGCATTACGGTTGAACTATCTTTTTCAAAAACAACACCCTTTAAGATCCTTTGCGCACCCAGGCAATTAACCAAAAGAGTTAATGCTAACAGCGCTATAAGTTTATTCCTCTTCACTGCTATAAATGTACCTTTTTCTCAAATATATTTATAAACACATGGTTAATAATTTAACCTTTTTTAGGCACAAAATCTTTTCTGAAAAACCCGTTTTTAATGTAAATTTAAGGTCTACCAATGGAAAATTTTATCGTATCGGCCCGTAAGTACCGCCCGCAACTCTTTAACACAGTTGTTGGCCAAGGCCATATAACAAATACTTTAAAAAATGCCATTATAAACAAACAGCTGGCCCAGGCCTATTTGTTCTGTGGGCCGCGTGGTGTGGGTAAAACAACCTGCGCGCGTATCTTCGCAAAAACTATTAATTGTTTTAATATCAATGCTAATGGCGAGGCGTGCGATACCTGCGAATCCTGCACTTCTTTTAATTCAGGCGCTTCATTAAACGTTTACGAATTAGATGCTGCCAGTAATAATTCGGTTGAGGATATCCGTAACCTTGTAGACCAGGTAAGGTTTGCGCCACAGTTAGGCGAGTACAAAGTGTATATCATTGACGAGGTGCACATGTTAAGTACCGCCGCTTTTAACGCATTCCTGAAAACGTTGGAAGAACCTCCTAAGCACGCTAAATTTATTTTAGCAACTACAGAAAAGCATAAGATCATTCCAACCATATTATCACGTTGCCAGGTTTTTAATTTTAACAGGATCAAAACAGAAGACATTAGTTCACATCTTGCTTTTATGGCAAAAGAAGAGCATGTTACTTTTGAGCCTGAAGCTTTGCATATTATTGCTCAAAAGGCAGATGGCGGTTTGCGTGATGCCTGCTCTATTTTTGACCAGATGGTTGCTTTTACAGGGAATCATTTAACCTACAAGCAGGTTGTAGAAAATTTAAATGTTTTAGATTATGATTATTATTTTAAAATAACCGATTCATTTTTATCTCAGCAATTGCCTGAGATCATGCTCACCTTTGATGACATTCTTAAAAAAGGATTTGACGGACATAACTTTTTAATTGGCCTTGGCGAACACTTACGTAATTTATTGGTGAGTAAAGATCCGCAAACCATGACTTTAATTGAGGTTAGCGATACTTTAAAAAAGCGTTACGTTGAGCAATCACAAAAATGCCAGCTCAACTATTTATTAAGAGCTTTAGCGCTTATCAGTAAAACAGATGTGAATTACAAAAGTGCTAAAAATCAACGCTTGCTTGTTGAGATGGCGCTCATGCAGCTAACATTTTTAACCGCGTCGGCAGATGCGGAAAAAAAAAATGACAGCTTAGAATCTCCCTTTGATAAAAAAGCGGAAACAGAATCTGTAATTACCCCTTCAGTTACCAAAGTTACTTCTTTACAGGAACCGGAAATTAAGCTGGCCACCAAGCCCAGTGTACCTTTTGATCAACTCAAAATAAAATCTGCTTTTAGTTTAAACGAAACTAAAGCGCAAAATAACAAAACGCTTGAAGCTATACTTAACAGCGCGGAAGAAGTTGCTCCAAAAGAAGTCAATAAAGAGGTAAGTCTTGAAGACGTTAAAACGGTAATAAAAGAGTATGCTGTTGCCAAACAAAAAAATGGTCAAAAGCAAGTTGGCATTACGCTTGAAATGGCTCAAATAACTTTTACTGACAAGATCATTACGTTAAAGATCAATAACGAATCTCAAAAAGAAAAGCTGACCGATATTAAACAAGAGTTTTTAGATGAAATAAGAAAATTACTTCAAAATAATTTAATTGGCCTTGAAATAGAGATCACCGCGGGCGAAGCGCAAGGCAAAGCCTATAAACCTATAGATGTTTTTAAGAATATGGCCGAAAAGAACCCGGCCTTGCTTGAACTAAAAAAACGGTTTGATTTAGAAATAGATTATTAAATTTATATCTCCAAAATAATAACGTGTCGATGATAAACAACAGATTCAGTTTTTTCCTTGCAGCAATACTAATAACTGCTCTTTCTTTCGGACAAACAATAACAAAACCAAAAAAACCTTTAGGAAAACCAAATGGATTATCAACACCGGTTGTGGATGTTAAGCAATCCGGCTCAACATATGAGTTTGTATTGAATGATCCCTTAAAAACACGCATATATACTTTAAAGAACGGCATGAAAGTATATTTATCTGTTTACAAAAATGCACCACGTATCCAAACCTATATTGCTGTTAAAGCCGGAAGTAAGAACGACCCGCCAAATGCTACCGGGCTTGCGCATTATTTAGAGCATATGGTTTTTAAAGGCACTGATGTTTATGGAACAAAAGATTTCAAAAAGGAAGAAGCAGAAATCAAAAAAATAGAGAATTTATACGAAGTATATCGTCAAACAAAAGACGATGCAAAGCGTAAAACTATCTATCACCAAATTGATAGCATTAGTGGTGTAGCCGCGAAATACGCCATTGCCAATGAGTATGATAAAATGATGGCTACCATTGGCGCTGATGGAACCAATGCCTTCACATCTTTTGATCAAACGGTTTATGTAAATGATATTCCAAGTAATCAGATCGATAATTGGTTAAAGATAGAAGCAGAACGTTTTCGCAAACCTGTGTTACGTTTATTTCATACAGAATTAGAAGCTGTTTACGAAGAAAAGAATCGTAGCCTTGATAGTGATAATAATAAAGTTTACGAAGCACTAATGGAAAGCCTGTTTCAAAAACATACTTACGGCACACAAACAACAATTGGTACAATTGATCATTTAAAAAATCCTTCATTAGTTGAAATAAATAAATTCTACAATAAATATTATGTGCCAAATAATATGGCCATAATTATGAGTGGTGATTTTGATCCTGATAAAGTAATTGTAGAAATAGAAAAGAGTTTTGGAAGTTTTGCCTCAAAACCTGTTGATGAGTATAAATTTGAACCTGAAAAACCAATTACTTCAAAGATCGTAAAAACAGTTATTGGCCCCGACCCTGCAAGTGTTAACCTTGCCTGGCGTGTTGGCGGTGAAGGCACTGCCGATGCTGATGTTGGAGAGTTAATGGCTAGCATTCTTTATAACGGAACTGCAGGCTTAATGGATATTAATTTAAACCAGGCACAAAAAGTACTTAACAGCAACGATATTTTTTATGTTTTAAATGATTACACCTTATTTGGCTTTACAGGTGAGCCAAAAGAAGGGCAATCTTTAGAAGAAGTAGAAAAATTGATTTTAGATCAAATAGAGCTTATTAAAAAAGGAGAATTTCCTGATTGGTTATTAGAAGCCGTGATCACTGATTTTAAATTACGCAAAACAAAAGAACTGGAACAAAATTCATCACGCGCTGCCGAAATGTTAGATGCCTTTATTACAAATACCAAATGGCAAAAATCTGTTGACAGGTTAGAGCGCATTTCGAAGATCACTAAAAAAGAGATCGTTGATTTTGCAAATAAAAATTTCAATGCGTCAAATTACGTTGTTGTTTATAAAAGAACCGGTGTAACACCACCACTTGAGAAAGTTGAAAAGCCCGCCATTACGCCAGTGGAAGTTGACAGAGAAAACACTTCTAAATTTGTACAGAATATTAACAACACCATTCCAGGGAAAGTTGAGCCTAGATTTATTAATTACGAGAAAGATATTCTTAAATCATCTATAAAATCAAACATTCCTGTATTATATAATAAAAACGTTGAAAATAAGTTATTTGAGCTGTATTATAAGTTTGATATGGGTAAGAATAACGACAGGTTATTGCCCGTTGCCGTTAAGTACATCCCATACCTCGCAACTGAAGGAATGGACGCCGCAAAAATAAAGCAGGAATTTTACCGCTTGGGCTGTTCATTTAATGTTTTTAGTGATAATGAAAATACCTGGATAAGTTTGGTTGGCCTTAACGATAATTTTGAAAAAGCATTAAAGTTGTTTGAAAAAATGCTTGATAAACCAATGGTTGATGAAACTGTACTTAAAAATTTATTAGCAGATGTTATTAAATCGCGTAACGATAAAAAGCTTTCTAAGGAAACCATTCTAAACTCAGCAATGGTAAATTACGCGCGTTATGGCGCCGTAAACCCTTTCTCATATGTTTTAAGCGATGATGAAATAAACAAAATAGCAGTTGCCGACATTAAAAATAAAATAAAGTCGCTAGGCGGTTTTGAGCATAGTGTTTTATATTATGGCCCAAATGAATTAGAAGAGGTTAAAACGATGTTAAACTCATATCACAACGTTCCTGAAAAATTAGTCCCGGTTCCGCCAATGTATAATTTTACAGAACGTGTTTTAGATAAAACCGTTTATGTGGTTGATTTTGACATGACACAGGTTGAGATCATGATGCTTTCAAACGGAGAAAAGTATGATCCGCTAAAAGTTCCATTGATCGTACTTTACAATAATTATTTTGGTGGAGGCATGAGCAGCATTGTTTTCCAGGATCTGCGCGAATCTAAAGCCCTTGCCTATTCTACCTACTCAGGGTACAATCAGCCAAATAAAATGAACAAAAATTACTTTAACGGTTCATACATTGGTTCCCAATCGGATAAGTTAAGTGAAGCCTTAAAAGGTTTAAGTGATCTTTTAAATGATATGCCAAAGTCTGAAGGTGGTTTTAATTCTTCAAAAGAAATGATCTTACAGGAAATGAGAACACAACGTGTAACTAAATCTGAGATCCTTTTTAATTATTTAAATGCCGAAAAAATGGGAAACAAAACGGATATTAGAAAAGATATTTACGATAAAATCCAAAGCTACAAATTAGAAGACATTCAAAAATTTCAAAAAGAAAATATTAAAGGCAAGCCAACTACTGTTTTAGTATTAGGCAAAAAAGAAAACCTGGACCTTAAGATCCTTGAAAAATATGGCACAGTTAAATTTTTAACCCTTAAAGAAGTATTCGGATACTAATATTTAAGATCTTAGATTTAAGAAGTAAGGTTTAAATCTAAGATCAAAATCTAAAATCTAATTTTATATATGGTCTCGTTTGAAAACACAGAAAACGCATTTAAAGCAAAAACAAATTCAGAATTAAACCGCTCGTATTGGTTATTTAAATTAATCGGCAACCCCCTGCTTGTTAAGATGGGCGCCAACTTTGGCCCTTTGGCATTAAATGTAGGCTTTAAAGGTTTAATTAAAAGCACCATTTTTAAACAATTTGTTGGTGGCGAAACTATTCATGATTGCTCAATTACTATTGCCCAGCTTGGCAAATACAATATCGGTACTATTTTAGATTACAGTGTTGAAGGAAAAGAAAGTGAAGAAGATTTTGATCATTGTCTTGAAGAAACGTTAGACACGATCAAAAAAGCAAAGAGCGATAAACACATTCCTTTTTGTGTTTTTAAAGTTACTGGCTTAGCTCGTTTTGATCTTTTACAAAAAGTAAGTTCAAAAGCAGCATTAACAGATGCCGAAAAACAAGAATGGCAACGCGTAAAAGACCGTGTGGCCAAGATATGCGGCTCGGCTTACGAAAGCAACCAGGCTATTTTTATTGACGCAGAAGAAAGCTGGATACAGCCCGCAATAGATGAACTGGCAAATGAGAATATGGCGCTTTACAATAAAAACTTAGCACTCATTTATAATACTTATCAATTCTATCGTCACGATCGTTTGGCCTATTTAGAGCAATCCATCAAACACGGAAAATCTAACGGTTACCATATTGGCGCAAAACTAGTACGTGGTGCTTATATGGAAAAAGAAAGAAAACGCGCTACTGACATGAATTACCCTTCTCCTATTCAACCAGGTAAAGAGGCAAGCGACAATGATTATAACGCTGCATTAAAATTATGTGTGGATAATATTGACGTGATCGGGCTGTGTGCTGGAACACATAACGAAAAAAGTAGTTTGTACCTTGTTGAATTAATGCAGCAAAAAAACATTCAACCTGCAGACAAGCGCATTTATTTTTCACAATTATTCGGTATGAGTGATCATATCAGTTATAACCTTTCGTTAAATAATTACAATGTGGCCAAATATGTGCCTTACGGACCAGTAAAAGAAGTATTACCCTATTTAATAAGAAGAGCGCAGGAAAATACAAGTGTTAAAGGTCAGACAGGCCGTGAGCTTAACCTGATCATGAAAGAGAAAAAAAGAAGGTCTGAATTGAAAAAATAGTCAATTCTTGCAGCTATTTATCTCTGCTTTTTGCCTTTAAAATTGTACTTTTACACGGCAAAATGTACCCATTTTTAAATCAGGATATTTTTAAACAAATACAAGCATGTGCAGATGAGCTAAACGTGGATGCATACGCTATTGGTGGCTATGTACGTGATATATTTTTAAAACGCCCCAGCAAAGATATTGATGTTGTTACTATTGGAAAAGGCATCGATCTTGCGACATCATTACACAAAAAATTAGGAGAAGACGCACATCTTTCTACATTTAAAAATTTTGGCACTGCACAGGTAAAATTTAAAGACCTTGAAATTGAATTTGTAGGCGCCCGTAAAGAAAGCTATAACAGGGATTCGCGCAAACCAATTGTTGAGGATGGGACTTTAGAAGACGACCAAAACAGGAGAGATTTTACTATCAATGCCCTGGCAATTGGCCTTTCAAAAAATAATTTTGGGAAATTATTAGATCCTTTTGGAGGATTGAATGATCTTGAAAATAAAATTTTAAGAACACCACTTGATCCAAATATAACCTACAGCGATGATCCATTGCGTATGATGCGTGCCATTCGTTTTGCAACGCAATTGAATTTCACGATCCATCCAGATTCTTTAAACGCGATAACAACAAATAAAGAACGCATTAATATTGTTTCTAAAGAACGTATCAGTGATGAATTAAATAAAATCATTTTAGCACCAGTTCCTTCTATCGGTTTTAAATTATTATTTGATACCGGCTTGCTACATATTATTTTTCCTGAAATGGTAAAATTACAAGGTGTTGAAACTATTAATGGTTTATCACATAAAGATAATTTTTATCATACTTTAGAAGTATTGGATAATGCAGCTAAAAAAAGTGACAACCTTTGGTTACGCTGGGCTGCTATCTTACACGATATTGCAAAACCCGCTACAAAACGTTTTGAAGAAGGTCATGGTTTCACATTTCATGGCCACGAAGATAAAGGTGCGCGAATGGTGCCAAAGATCTTTACCAATTTAAAATTACCATTGAACGAAAAAATGAAATACGTTCAAAAATTGGTAGAGCTGCATTTACGCCCCATTGTTTTGGCAAAAACGGAAGTAACTGATAGTGCTGTTAGAAGATTATTATTTGAAGCCGGTGAAGAAATAGAAGACCTGATGATATTATGCGAAAGTGATATCACCACGAAAAACCCGAATAAAGTAAAACGTTATATGCATAATTTTGAAATTGTGCGTAAAAAATTGGTTGAGATAGAAGAAAAAGATAAGGTACGCAACTGGCAGCCACCAATCAGTGGCGAAGAGATCATGAAGCTTTACAATTTGCAACCTGGAAAAGAAATTGGCATTTTAAAGAACTCATTAAAAGATGCTATTTTAGACGGCGAAGTTGAAAATACATATGCAAGCGCCAAAGAGTTTTTGGATAAAAAATTTGAAGAGGTAAAAAAATAAATGAAATTCCATTTAAATTATACGCCACATAAATTTGATTTTGAGATCGATCATAAACAGAATTTATTTTTGATCGGATCTTGCTTTTCTGAAAATATTGGCAACATCTTGGAACAGCATAAATTTAAAACCTACTCCAATCCCAATGGTATTTTATTTAATCCTGCCAGCATCCACCAAAATTTAACAGACATTTTAAACCTAAAAAACTTAAGCGATAATTTTATTTTATCACATAACGGCCTTTATTACAGCTATCTTCATCATACATCAGTAAACGCTGCTAAAACTGAAGATCTAAAAGAAAAAATAAATTATCAAACCAAAAAAGCTTATGAGTATTTAAAAGAAAGTGATTTTTTGATCATTACTTTTGGTACCGCTTTTTTCTACCATCATTTAACATCCGGACAAGTTGTGGCTAATTGCCATAAACAACCACAACAGATCTTTGAGAAAAATGTATTAGCCCCAAACGAAATTGTTTCCGCTTATTTAGGATTGATAAAAAAATTACAAACCTTTAATCCAAAACTAAAGATCATTTTTACGGTTTCACCTGTAAAATATTTAAAAGATGGTGTTGTGGAAAATAATTTGAGTAAGTCTGTTTTAATTTTAGCGGTGCATGAACTTATTAAACAAAACAAGAACTGTTATTATTTCCCTGCTTACGAATTGGTAAACGACGATTTGCGTGATTACCGCTTTTACAAAGAAGATCTTGCTCATCCTAACGAAATTGCTATAAATTATGTTTGGGAAAAATTTTCAGAAACCTGCTTTAATGGAAAAACCATAACATTAAATAACCAGATCCATAAACTAAACCTGGCACTAAATCATCGTCAAATGAACGCCGGGAGCCAGGAGCAGCAGAAATTGCTGAACTTTATTGCCAAACAAAAAGAAGAGATAAAAAGGCTAGAGCCCGGTATTGAATTAAAGTAAATTATTGGATATTTCTAAATGGGATAAAACCCGCTTCGTTAATTATTTTATACGTGTTTTGGTTGTGAATACAAGAAACATAACTTTTTATTTTTTGATTTGACCCATCATAAATAGCAATGATATATCGCTTTAAAGGATAATTTCCCGATTTAATACTAGAATAATCAGGCGTAACGGGGTTCTTGTTTGTTGAATCAAGTAACCCCAAAACTTTTAATTCATTTCCTAATGTATAACCAAGCCCAATATACCCGATCCCATAAAAATCCTGTTTAATACCATCTACAATATCTTCATTATAAGACATGCTTTTATGTGTAGCAAGGCAATTTCCATTGCATAATACTTTTTCTTTAAACATTGAATATGTACCCGAGGTTGATTCTCTTGAGTATACTTGTATAGGATAGTTTGATCCCCCAACATCCTTCCAATTCAAGAGTTTTCCTTCATAAATATTTTTAAGCTGTTGCATATTAATATTTTTTAAAGGATTTTTATGGTTTACCACAATTGCCAGCCCGTCAATAGCTATGGTATCAATAATAAATTTTTTATTATTAAAATAGTTCAATTCTTCTGTATTCAGATCACGGGAAACAAATATGATATCTGCATCATTATGCATCATACTCATGATACCAAGGTTTGAACCTCCTCCACTATATTCAACCTGCTGAACGGGGTTTGTCTTTTTATAAAACTCATCAATTGAAGTAATGATCTTGCGCGCTGTTTCGCTTCCTTTTATCCTTATCAGGCCACCGGGGCCTTCAATAGTTTTGGTTAATTCAGGCTGTTCTGCTTGCTTATTGCCACAAGAACTTAAAATCATTGATATAATTGAAAAAATAAATAGTTTTTGCAGAATCATAACCGCTAAATTATCATATGAATACTCTTTTTATCTTAATAAATTATTATCAATTGTTTAATTAAATTTCATTTAAAGTCGCTATTTTTAACCTAAATTTTAGATTATGTTGCGAACGCATACCTGTGGTGAACTAAGAAATACTGATATAAACAAAACAGTTACACTTTGTGGCTGGGTACAAAAAACACGCCTTATGGGCGGCCTTACTTTTATTGACCTTAGAGATAGATATGGCATTACCCAATTAAAACTTTCGGCCAATATAGGAGATACAGAAGGTTATGGAAGAGAGTGTGTATTAAAAGCAACCGGGAAAGTTATTGAGCGTGAAAGCAAAAATAAAAACATCCCTACCGGTGATATTGAAATTGAAATTGAAAAGATTGAGGTTTTAAATAATGCCATTACACCCCCATTTACTATTGAAGATGAAACCGATGGTGGTGATGAGTTGCGCATGAAATACCGTTACCTTGATCTTCGCCGTAACATTGTAAGAAAAAATTTAGAGCTTCGCCATCGTATTGCTATTGAAACAAGAAATTATTTAGATAAGCTTCAATTCCTAGAAGTTGAAACGCCTGTTCTTATTAAATCAACACCCGAAGGTGCGCGTGATTTTGTGGTGCCAAGCCGTATGAACCCAAACCAGTTTTATGCATTGCCTCAAAGTCCACAAACATTTAAACAACTATTAATGGTGAGTGGTTTTGATAGATATTATCAAATTGTAAAGTGTTTTAGAGATGAAGACCTTCGTGCAGACAGGCAGCCCGAGTTCACACAAATAGATTGTGAAATGAGCTTTATTGAACAGGAGGACATTTTACAAACCTTTGAAGGCCTTGTAAAATATTTATTTAAAACGGTTAAAGGCATTGATATTCCAACACTTCCAAGAATGACTTATGCCGATGCCATGAAAAATTATGGTAACGATAAGCCGGATACGCGTTTTGAAATGAAGTTGATAGATCTTAAAACTGTAACAAGTGGTGCTAACTTTAAAGTATTTGATGATGCAGAAGCTGTTATAGCGATATGTGCAAAAGGCGCTTCTGAATATACACGCAAGCAAATAGACGAGCTGACCGAATGGGTAAAACGCCCACAAATTGGCGCTACCGGTTTAGTTTACGCTCGCGTAAATGCAGATGGAACAATAAAATCAAGTGTAGATAAATTTTACAATGAAGATGCTCTTAAAAAATGGGCAGAAGCTTGTGGCGCAGAAAAAGGTGATCTTATTTTAGTATTGGCAGGTGCCGAAGAAAAAACAAGAAAGGCTTCCAGCGAATTACGTTTAGAAATGGGCAATCGTTTAGGTTTACGCGATAAAAATAAATTCTCTTGTTTATGGGTAATTGATTTTCCATTGTTAGAGTGGAACGAAGGTGACCCGAATTTATTGGCATCATTGGCCGGAAGATGGCATGCAAAGCATCATCCATTCACTTCTCCAAAACCTGAAGATATTGAACTATTGAACAGCAACCCCGGAGCCGCTAGAGCTAACGCTTATGATGTTATCATTAACGGGGTTGAAATTGGTGGCGGAAGTATTCGTATTCATAACAAAGATCTACAGGCAAAAATGTTTGATATTTTAGGCTTTACAAAAGAAGAAGCGCAAAAACAATTTGGCTTTTTAATGAATGCTTTTGAATTTGGCGCTCCTCCTCATGGTGGCATTGCATTAGGTTTTGACAGGCTTTGTTCTATGTTTGGAGGAGCCGATAGTATTCGTGATTTTATTGCTTTCCCAAAAAATAATTCAGGCAGAGATCTAATGATAGACGCTCCTAGCGAAATTAGTGATGAGCAATTAAAGGAACTGAATATAGAAAACGTAATAAAGAAAAATTGATCGTTGCCGGCTTCATAGCTTTTTTAATTATTGGATTGATCCTTGGATTAATTGGCGGCGGCGGCTCTATATTAGGCGTACCTGTTTTAGTTTATATAATGTGTTACAGTGCAGGAATTGCTACCTCCTACTCTTTATTTATTGTTGGTTTAACCTCTTTAATTGGCGCGATTTCCTATTTACGAAAAGGTGAATTGAGTGCTGAAGCTATACTTCAATTTGCAGTAGCTTCCATGATCACTGTTTTTTGTGTACGCAAATTTGTTATGCCTGCAATTCCTGAAATTCTTCATCCATTTGGAATAGAACTTACAAAACATACATTGATAATGGTAACATTTTCTATTTTGATCTTATTTTCATCTTACAGCATGATCAAAAAAAGAAAACCAAATACTATTAACGATGCTAAATGGGATGAATTTGCAAAAAGCCCGATGGGTATTCCCTTTGTAGTTTTATTAGGTATTTGCGTTGGCTTTATTACAGGGTTTGTAGGTGCAGGTGGCGGATTTATTATTGTACCGGTATTGATCTTCTTTTTAAGATTAAAGTTTAAAAAGGCAATTGGCACATCGTTATGCATTATTGCAGTAAATTCATTAATTGGATTTACCGGTAATATTGGTCAGCAGGATATTGACTGGATCTTTTTATTAAGTATTTCTGCTACCTGCGCGGTTGGCATTTTACTGGGAAGTTTATTATCAAATAAAGTTTCTGCCCAAAAATTAAAACCCGCCTTTGGTTGGTTTACATTAGTTGTTGGTGTTTTTGTTCTAATAAAAGAAACAGTAATTCATTAATTACAATACCTTTCCTGACCTCACAATAATTTCAGAGCCTTCAGCCAGCATAACAGATAAAGGCATTTCTTTCTCCAAAAAAGCAAAATCATCGCCGTAAACATCTTTAAAATTAATCTCGATCTTGTAACTATTTACCGGGTAAACTTCCCAACGCGGATGCTCTACGGCATATTCAATTGTTTTTGTATTGTTAATTTTTGTGTAACCCCAATAATGCTCGGTAATGAATTCTTCTTCACTACCAATTAAAATTGGTTGTTTTTCTTTTCCGGCAATTACACTCATTTTATGCCAGGAACCTTGTTTAAATTCATACACAATCTCCTGTTCATCTCCTTCCAGTTTCCAGAAATGGCCAGTGCGTAAGGTTTGATATTTTTCTTTATAAAGTGTATTTGCAATTAATGTTATTGCATACTTTGGAACTATTTCTTTTATAAATACAACGCCTCTTTTGTAAACGCCATTTTCTTTATGCTTTACATAAAACCTGAGATTTATCTCTTCAAAATTAATATGGAAAGGGATTTTTAAACCTTTAATTTTTGTATCTATAAACATAAAACCAACCAAACTGATATAGCAGGTATCATTCCACTCGTCAATCTCGGTTTGGTTTGGTAGGTATTTCTGTAAAACAGATCTGTCAATTTTATAGTTGATTAGAATTAGTTTACGCCATCCGGCCTTTAAAAAAACTGAAGTCATTGCTTAAAATTTATCTACCTACCAATGTAAGTTCTATAGTAACCACACTCCTTAATAATTTCCTGGTAGTATTTTGTTGCTGCATATTCCTTCTTTAATTGCGCAAAATATATTCCGGATTTAAAATCACCTTTATAATTTGCAGGCTTATTATCAAAAAATTTATTTTGTTCACACTTGGCGGCCATAAATGTGCATTTGGCTTTAAACTCCGGATCGGTTGAATTTGTTTTTGCAAGTAAATAATATTTTAATGCCAGGCTGCAATCAAGTGGTGATGAGTAACCCCAGCCACTCACACGGTTAACGGAAAAATAACGCGCATTGCCATAATAGGTCATATTATAAAATCCATTAGCAATTAAAAAATAATTTTGAGCAGCCTCTCCCGGCTTTGTAGTAGCAATGCCTTTCATTTCAATTAATTTTTCTACAAAAGAAATGCTTGTGTATTTTGTTTTTTGTTTTGCCTCATGGTCGCAATCATGACAATCTTTTATGCGAATAGTGAATGGATTGCCCAATAAAACCGTATTGTGTTTTGGGATAGATTTATATGCCCTTAAAGCATCTTCCAACTGATCTATATGCGCGTAACGAATAGCAAGCAGCTCAACATAATCAAATTTTGAAAGCGAAGAAACTTCTGTAAATAATTTTTCAAATTCGCTTTTTGGTTCTTTGTCACAATAGGCAATCATACTTTTTAAATTCTCAATTTTTTCAAAACGATTTTCTTCAACTCCATGTGATATTAATTCCGCCTTATCATTTTCACCTTTTTGAACGGCCAATTTTGAGAGCGTACTTCTTATCCACTGTTGCGCAGCAACGGCCCTAAAAGACTCATCTGTCTTATCCTTAAACATAACTTTAAGATCCGTTAAAAGATCAGTCTCAACTTTTGGAGTTAATTCTGTAATGCGGGAAACTTTGCCAACAAGGCTGATCAAATGATACTGTGATTTTATCAAGTTACTTGTTTTAGAATATTTCTCAGCAAGCTTTAATTGTTTATCACCGGTTGCAAAATCTTTTTTAATATAATTAATGTATGCGGCAGATAAATGCCAGATCACAGGATTATTGGTAGCGTTATTGGCAGAAGTTTCATTTAAAAACGCAACTAAGCTTTTATCTATCTTTTCAGCCAGGTCTTTTTGCTTGGAAAGATCATTTCCTTCTATACCCGCAAATTTTTCTTCTTCAATATTTACAGCTCGCATCAATAAAATATCCGCCATTTCGGATTTAGGATTAAGTTTCAAGATCTCTTTCATGGCTGTAACATAATCGTTATAAAGGCCAAACATTTGCCATAATACTTCTTTTTCACGGGTATTCTTAGCAAGGCCAAGACATTCATTCCAATCAGCTTGTTGTAAAGGATGAAAAGACAAATAGGCCGTTTTTCTCATATCATCAAAACCATCGTATATTTTTGAAAACAAATAATTAGCCTGGGCATATTCTTTTTTTCGGTAATACGCGCCGGCACTATAACTCAAGGCTCGCCATTTTAAATTATTCTCCGATCTAAAAACAGTTTCATTTTCCTTGTATACTTTAATGGCATTTGCATAATCTTTATTAAAGAAGTACAAGCGCTCTAATTGAAATGCGTAACGCTCTTTCATAAAAGGGTCCGCGGCTTTAGCTAAAAAATTTACACCGCCTGCAATTTGTTTTGTGATCGAATAAATTTCTTTCTTTTTAGTATCATCGCCCCAATAATTTATTTCTTTTACCGCAAACTCTTCATTACGTTTTGCGAAACCTAAAAAATACAAAAATCCGGTTGCTTTGCTTTCGGGCTGAACCGCCTTTAAACTGTAGGTTTGAGATTTGGAGGTAAGATTAGAAGGCTTCTTTTTAATATCAAAGATCATTGAATCTATTTGATTGATAGATGCTTCGTATAACCAATAATTTACAGCATCCTTCGATAGATTATTTCCTAAATAGGTCATCCACTCCAGTGTATTTTGCTCTTTAAATTTACCGGCGCTGGCATCATCATAACCATCATAAAACGGAGTAGCCTGCGTTCTAAAAAAAGGTTTATATTTTGGTTGGTTAATTATTTCGGGTGTGAACATAGAACCCTCTGTACCGTCCCAATCGCCGCCACCACATGCTAATACAGTTATTGTTGTAATACCAAGACCACTAATTAAAAATAGTCCTAATTTTTGTAAAGGTTTTTTTATCATAATACTTTATATTTTCTTCATCCAAATCATAAAAAATAATTTTACGATCTTCTTTTTTTAAATTTTCATTCACCAATTCTGAAGCCTCAATTAAAAGCTGATCGCTGAGTGTTTCTAATTTTAAAATATCGTTTGTTTTGTAAAAGATCCCATTCTCTAAATGATCTGTTCTCACATTAAATTTAGTATTATTTTCTATTTGAGAAAAATGAATTGTATCATTTGTTCCTGGTATATCCTTTTTAGAGATCAGCCCAATTACTGAGCCATTCCTGTAATGAACATACCATCTAAAAATGGGCAAAGCAACATCCAGTGGTAATTTATA
The DNA here is from genome assembly GCA_032273165.1 of Chlorellidium tetrabotrys. Taxonomy (NCBI): domain Eukaryota; class Xanthophyceae; order Mischococcales; family Botryochloridaceae; genus Chlorellidium; species Chlorellidium tetrabotrys. Next base: position 68,735 of record JAUKPS010103485.1, on the reverse strand, counting down.
GTCATTTATAAAAGCCACGTATTTTTGGGCATTTTTTCGATCATAAATAGAATTTATCTCGTTTTGATCATGTAGATCACCCATGTTATAAAACATTAAAGTGCCCCTGTTTACTGGTGGAATACCTGACTTTAAAACATATTTAACCTGATGCAGGCGAATGGTGCAAGACAGCTTAACATCTTTTGAAACAAGCTTCTTTATTTCTTCAAGAAATAAAAAATAATTCTCTCTTGTTTTAACTGACCAATCACAATCAAATTGCACTTCGTTAAATTCTTTGTTAATAGAATTCATTTTTGAACTAACGTTTTTAGCAAGTAAAGCAACATTTTCTTTTGACAGATCTAAAAATGTGCGATTAGTGATAAAAACAACGGGAATTATTTTTGTGTTTTCAGGAACAGAATCCAGTCCTTCTATAATTCCAATCGGCATCGGTTTTCCGTATCCTCTATCAAGGTCAACATCAAAAAACCTAATATATAAAGAGTTCACTTTAAGCTCCCGTAATGTGTTTTTTTCGGTTTGTGAAATTTTAAAGTTTGTTTTCCAGTAATAAAAAGAAGTTTCAGTAACATTTCTTTTGCATGAAAAAAAAGAAAAACAAAGTAACACAGCCGCTAATTTAAATACGCTATGTTTCATAGTTCATTTTTTCTTATTTTTTTTTATAAGACCGATCACTAATTTGGGTGGGCGGCCAATAACGGCTTTTTCACCATCAATAACAATTGGGCGTTCAATTAAGATTGGGTTTTTATTTAAGATCTCTAACCATTTGGCATCTGTGATTTTTTCGCCTTTATACTTTTCGATATATAAAGGTTCATTCTTTCTTACAATATCTATTGGTTTACATTTAAGCATGGCAAGAATTTCTTTTAATTCTTTTTTGCTTGGCGGAAGATTTAAATAATCACGGATCTCAATTTCACAATTTCCATTTTCTAAAAGATCAAGAGCTTCTCTGCTCTTTGAACAACGTGTATTGTGGAAGATGATCATATGGGAAGATCTTTCATTTGCATGAACATATCGTTAAAGCGCAAGCGTGTTTTTTCTATAAAATCTTCATTAATTAATTTTTTTAAATTCTCAACGCCTTTAACTTCTGCTACTGTAAATTTAAAAAGCTGCTCCATGGGCCCGGCTTCAAAACGAACCTGGTATTTATCATTCATCTGAAAGATACTGATGGTCATGCTGTGGTGCGGAATACTATCGATGATCCTCATTCAACGTCTTTTTTAAAGTTCAGTAAATTTTTCATAACACCCCATGGACTAACATTTCTGTCGCCATCTTCGTGAATACGCATTTGAATAGCATGTGCTAAAAGCACGTAATGTTCGTTACCCGAATTTTTTAAGAACTCTTCGGCTTTTTCATCGCCATTTACAATATTAGCACAGGCAGCCCATTCAAATTCTTTAGCGTCGATTAAAAATTTAAAAGCTTTTTCATCGTCCCAAATAGCATTTACAAAAGCGGCAAGCACAAAATATTTATTTTCCCATAAAAATTTAAATGCTTTTTTATCATCACGTATAGCATCAAAAACAGCAATTAATTCTTTATGACCATTATTCATTAACCAGTTAAAACCTGAAGTATCTTTCATGGCATGCCTTGTGAGCTGATCGATGGCGTGTGTTGAGTAATGTCTCATTTTAAAGAAAAATTATTACTATAAAGTTAAATAAAAAAAACCGCCCTAAAGGCGGTTTTAATTTATTTTAGTAATTCGCGGGCTATTACCAGTTTTTGAATTTCGCTGGTACCTTCACCAATGGTACACAATTTACTATCACGGTAAAATTTCTCAACCGGGAAATCTTTGGTATATCCATAACCACCAAATATCTGAACTGCTTCAGTGCTGCATCTTACAGCCACTTCACTAGCATAATATTTAGCAATAGCACTTTCTTTGGTCATTTTTAAATGTTTGTTCTTCATATCGGCTGCCTGGAATGTTAATAACTCCGCAGCTTCAAATTCAGTTGCCATATCGGCAATTTTAAATGCAATACCCTGAAACTGTGCAATAGGCTTACCAAATTGCTGACGTTCTTTTGCATATTTAATACTAGCATTTAAAGCGCCCTTTGCAATACCTAAACTTAAAGCAGCAATACTAATACGGCCGCCATCCAATACTTTCATAGCTTGTACAAAGCCATCACCAACGTTTCCTAATACCTGTGATTTATGTACGCGGCAGTTCTCGAAGATCAATTCAGCAGTTTCGCTGGCACGCATACCTAATTTATTTTCTTTTTTACCACCGCGGAAACCCGGGGTTGTGCGCTCAACAATAAATGCAGTAATACCATGACTATCTAAAAGCTCACCGGTACGCGCTAAAACAACAGCAACGTTTCCTGAGATGCCGTGGGTGATCCAGTTTTTGGTTCCATTAAGTACCCAGTAGTCGCCATCTTGTTTTGCAACACATTGCATACGCATAGCATCGCTACCTGTATTGGCTTCTGTTAAGCCCCATGCACCTATCCATTCAGCCGTTGCTAATTTTGGTAAATATTTTTTCTTTTGTTCTTCGTTACCGAATTGTAAAATGTGTCCAGTACACAAACTATTATGTGCAGCCATTGATAAAGCAATAGAGCCGCAAATACTTCCTAATTCAGTAATAGCAGTTACATATTCTGTGTAGCTAAATCCCGATCCACCATATTCTGTTGGCACCAAAACCCCCATCAAACCTAAGTCTCCAAGCTTTTTAAAAACTTCAACAGGAAATTCCTGTGACTCATCCCACTCCATCATTTTAGGATAGATATGCTCTTTACCAAATTTGCGGATCATATCCGCGATCATAGTTTGATTTTCGTTCAATTGAAAATTCATACCAACTCCGTGCTCTAATAGTGTACCAGACATGTTATATTATTTGAATGATTAATTAATTTATTTTTTCCGTTAAGGAAATCCAAACCTATTACAAAGTTAAAACCTAAAACGTTAGCTCCTAATTTTTTAACAAGATTTCCTGCTGCAGCTGCGGTACCACCTGTAGCCAAAAGATCATCATGAATGATCACGTTCCAATCTTTTTTTAAAGCGCCTTCATGCATTTCGATAATGGCGCTGCCGTATTCTAATTCGTATTCGTGATTGATAGTTTTATACGGCAACTTGCCTGCCTTACGCACCAATACAAATGGAATATCTAATTTATTAGCGATCAAAAATCCAAATAAAAAACCACGGCTTTCTATACCAACTATTGCATCAGGCTTTTTATCAAAACGCGCAATAAATTCATCGGCAATACGCGTACATAATTTTTGATCGTAAAATAAAGGTGTAATATCCTTGAACATAATTCCGGGTTTAGGAAAATCAGGAATATCCCTAATGCTTTGTTTTATGGCTTGTTCAAGGTTCATTTAAGAATTACAAACATAGCATAAAAACGGAGAAAACAATCATATTATACTAAAAAAATTTAACCAGTTATTTGATCTATTTTTCATTATCTACAATTGTAATTTCAGAATTTTTTTTCGGCGCCTTATCGCGCTTTCTCTTCAAACCTGCTTTAATTTTGCAATGTTTGTCGGGCTGTGGTGGCTTCCAACCGGTCGCCTCCTCTCTCCGCAAACATGAAGCAAAATTCTAAGCAGGGCTTTCCGTTCAATCGCTGGCGCAGCTATACATACAATATAATTCATGATCTCTTTTAAGTTAAATTAATTGAATAAAAAAAGCCCCGTTAAAACGAGGCTTCCTATTAATAATAAAAATCGTAAAATTATTCTACCACTAAAATTCCATTTGCTAATAAACGGATCTCTTGTTTTGGAGCTGTAATGGCGTCAATCTCTTTTTGAGATTTTTTACCGTCTTCGGCATAATGCTTTAGCTCAGCAACCGAAGTTGTTTTTGTAAAAGCAATACCATCTAAAACAATAGTTTTGCCCGAAAGTGCTGATGGCACAAAGAACGCATAGCCTTTCATTTTCACAAATGCTTTCGTAGAATCATTCACCTGCATAGTTAACCAGCAACCTTTGCTAGAACAAACATCTAACACTTTACCCATAACTTTTGCCGGAATGGTATCTTTTCCTTTAAACATCGTTGGTAATTCTTTTACTGCAACTGCATTCATGCGATCGATCTTAGCACCATACGTATCGCCTACATTAGCTTTACCAGCAGGTGGTTGTGCCATTATTAAATTTGTAATTAAAGCCATTACAAAAATTAAAACTATTTTTTTCATGTGAGTTATTTTTAATTGATTAATAATAAACCGGTCTGCGTACTTCGCTAATGTGTTTGCTGAAACGAATTACCTGGCGTGTGTAACCGTACTCGTTATCGTACCAAACGTAAAGTACAATACTTCTTTTATCAGGAGATACAATTGTTGCCTGGCTGTCGAACACGCTTGGGCAAGAGCTTCCGATGATATCTGTACTTACTAATTCATTGCTGAAAGCATATTGAATTTGTTCTACCAAAGCGCCTTGTAAAGCATAACGTTTAATTATTTCGTTTACATCATCTCTTGTAACCTCTTTATTGATATTTAAATTTAAGATCGCTAAGCTCACATTCGGGGTTGGTACACGTACTGAATTAGCAGTGAATTTTCCACTTAAATGCGGTAATACTTTTTTCAAAGCGCTTTCAGCACCGGTTTCTGTAATCACCATGTTTAAAGCGGCAGAACGACCACGACGGTATTTTGGGTGATAGTTATCCAACAGGTTCTGATCGTTTGTATATGAATGAACCGTTTCAATATGCCCTTTTTGAATTCCTAATTCCTTATCTATCACTTGTAAAATTGGCATGATAGCATTTGTAGTACAGCTTGCTGCAGAAAAAATAGTTTCTTTTTTTACATCTACTGTTTCGTGATTAACACCGTGTACCACATTTGGCACATCACCTTTTGCAGGCGCAGTTAATAAAACTTTTGCAACGCCTTTTGCTTTCAGGTGACGGCTTAACGCCTCTCTGTCTCTAAAAACACCGGTATTATCAATTACCAACGCGTTATTAATGCCGTATTTTGTATAATCAATATCTTCAGGGTTTTTCGCATCGATCATGTAAACAGTATGTCCGTTTATAATTAATGCTTTGTTTTCAAGATCTTCAATTACAGTTCCGGGAAAAGGACCGTGAACAGAATCGGTACGTAAAAGATCAGCGCGTTTTACAATTTCTTCGTTACTATTACCACGTGTAACAATTGCTTTTAAGCGTAATTGTTCGCCTTTGCCCGCCTGCGCAATTAATTCACGTGCAGCTAAACGTCCAATACGACCAAAACCATACAATATAACATCTTTAGGTGTTACCGGGTTGGGTACACCTAACATATCTTTTAATTTATCGTTTATAAAATCGGTTTGTGATTTATATTTTACTTTTTCCTGGTCCCATTCAAAAGCTAATTTTCCAATATCAATTCTTCCTGCGCCAACTTTTGATTCAAGGATCTCGTTAGCAATGGCAACAGTTTCGTAAACTGAAATAGGTTTTTTTACAATATTTTTTGCATATAAATGCAGGTTCATGATCTCACTTGCACTTCTATCAACTAATTGGTTGCGGAATAAAATAAGTTCGATAGATCTTTCGAACCAAAGTTTACCAACTATATTAATAAGATCTAGAGCAGCTTTTTCCTGTTTGATCCAATCGTTCAATTGAGATTTATAATCTGTGTTTGTTTTTTCTATAGATTCCATGAATGAATTTAATTTTGTGCAAAAGTATTAAATCCTCGGCTAAAGGCCAATTTTGTTGATAAAGAACCCTGTTAATGTTTATAAAAATCGCTAAAAATATAGTTGCTCATCTTCGTAAATTTTCACGAATCCTAATAGTTAGATGCCCGTCAAAAAATCTAATTTTATATTTCCTAATGGGGCGCCCGGGCGCGCTTTCTCTTCAAGCCTGCTTAATTTTGCACATATTTGTCGGGCTGCGATGGCTTCCTGCCGGTCGCCTCTCGCTCCGCAAATATTAAGCAAAATTAGCGCAGGGCTTTACGTTCAATCGCTGGCGCAACTATTGGGATGCTATCAAGTTAGACTTCTACTATCAAGCTTATAAATTAACAAACTATAACCCAAGTATTAGCCGTAAATAATTAAATTTGTTGTTATTATGAGAGACATCATCTGGACATTGATCATTGTTTGGTTAATTTACAAACTGGTAGATATTTTTAAAGGAAGTTCTAAAAGATCCTTTGCTGGAAATAATTCTAACCCTCAAAAAGATCAAAATCAATCTTACCAATCAAATACAAATTTTACTACCAAAAAAGATACCAAAGAAGCTATTCAAAAAAGCGCCGATAAAGAAGGCGATTATGTGGATTTTGAGGAAATTAAATAATTTCAGATCTAAGATGTTTGATTTGAGATTTCAAAAAATATTTCTAAAATCTTAAATCTGATTTCTAAATTTCTAAAATTTAAGCAGTTTGCTTCTTTTTTGTTTTTGCCTTTTCAATATTAGCCACAAATTCATCAAACAGGTAACGCGCGTCTAATGGGCCTGGGCAAGCTTCAGGGTGATATTGAACAGAGAATACACTTTTATTTTTTAAACGAATACCTTCAATAGTACCATCATTTAAATTAATATGTGTGATCTCGATATTTGGATTCTTTTTAATGTCTTCAGGATTTAAACCAAAACCATGATTTTGCGAAGTGATCTCGCTTTTATTACTGATCAGATTTTTAACCGGAGCATTAATTCCACGATGGCCCGCATGCATTTTAAAAGTAGAGATACCCTGTGATTCTCCTAATAACTGATGCCCTAAACAAATTCCAAAAAGAGGAATATCAGTATCAACCAATTCTTTTACAAAGTCGGCATCTTTAGGCATAGCACCAGGATCGCCCGGGCCGTTAGTTAACATAATACCTTCAGGTTTAAAAGCCAGCACCTCGGCAAGCGTTGTTGTTATTGGAAAAACTTTCAGATAACAATTACGTTCAGACAATGATCTTAAAATATTTTTTTTAACGCCATAATCAATAACTGCTACTTTATGTTTTGCTTTTTCTTCACCATAAAAATAACTTTTAGTTGTAGAAACTTTTGAAGACAATTCTAAACCTTCCATATTTGGAACCTTGGCCAATTGTTTTTTCAACGATTCAATATCTAAATTATCTGAAGAGATGATACAGTTCATAGAACCTCGATCCCTTATATATCGCACAATTGCGCGGGTATCAACATCACTGATAGAAACAATGTTAGATTCTTCAAAATATTGTTGTAAGCTTTTTTGTGCACGGGGACGTGAAAAACCGTTATTGAATTTTTTGCAAACCATCCCGGCAATTTTTATACCGTCGCTTTCTACTTCACTTTCTACGATACCGTAATTACCAATGTGTGAACTGGCCATTACAACAATTTGTCCGTAGTATGAAGGGTCTGTGAAAATTTCCTGGTAACCTGTCATACCTGTGTTAAAGCAGATCTCACCAGTTGTAGTTCCTATTTTGCCGGCAGCTTTTCCCTCAAATACTTTTCCGTCTTCTAATACTAATAAAGCTTTGGGTTGTGAAGAATATTTTAAATGCATATCTTTTTTTAGAGTAAAATTCTAAAACGTAAATTTGCGATTTTTTTAAATTGTATTTTTTAAATGTTAATTTGTTTTTAAAACTTAGAGTTTCGCTTTTATGTCGAAAGCTTTACTCAGCCAATAAACACATTCAAACAAAAAATTGGAGTTTTTCACTAAAATCGAGATTAAAATGAATTTAAACCCAACCTTTATTCAAAACAGAACGTGTTTATTGTTGATCTGGATAAGAAGGAAATAATTAACTTAGTAGCCTTAGTAAAAAGTGCCGATTATTGCCCAAATTATTAGATTATTTAAAACTAAAGTCCTATATTAGCTAATTAAAATTTACCCACATTATGAAAAGAATTCTATATTCTTGTTTTTTATTTGTCACCCTATTTTTAACCGGAACTATTAATGCCCAGGTATTTTGGACCGAAACTTTTGGTGCTACCAGTTGTGGCCAGGGAAATGCCGCCAATGTTGGCGTTCCAACGGCTACGAACGGAGCGTGGTCGATTGCAAATACCGGATTAAATGATCCCGATGCCAGTCAGTGGTTTGTTAGTGCTACTGAGCATGGTAATGCTATAGGCAGCTGTGGTACGGGTTGTACAAGTGGAAATAACAGAACTTTACATATAGCGAACGTTTCAACATCACCTTTGGCTGCTCTTGTTTGCCCAACTGGTGATTGTGGCGCTGCATATGATGCAGGTCTTGGATTTGGTGATGTTGCAACAGATAAAAGAGCTGAAAGCCCTGTTATTAATTGTACCGGACAAAGCAATATAATACTTTCCTTTAAATATATGGCCGAAGGCGATCCCGGAAACGATTTTGCCGAAGTGTTTTACTTTAACGGTGCTACCTGGAGTAATTTAGGTCTTTTAGCGCCAACGGCTAATGCTTCTTGCGCCGGCCAAGGTTTATGGACTGCTTATAGCGTTAACTTACCTGCTTCCGCCAACAATAATGCCGGTGTAAGAATCGGTTTTCATTGGGTAAACAATGATGATGGTGTTGGCACTGATCCTTCTGTAGCTATTGATGATGTAACACTTACTAAAGCCGCTTTAACAATTACAACTGCCGCTACAGCCTGTACAAATCAAACTGTTACTGGCGCTATTACTGCTACCGCTGCAGGCGCTACAAGTTATTCATGGGCCACAGTAGGTTCAACACCTGCCGGGTTAAATGCAATTTTTAATCCAAACCCTACAACAGGTACAACAACTGCAATTACATATACAGCTCCCGGAACTTATTCAATAGTTGTTGGTGCATTTAACCCTGCGCCGTTTGCAGTTTCAAATACAGTTGTAGTAACAGTTTCAGCAGGACCCACAGTTGCTGTTGTTCCTGCTTCGCAAACAATTTGTGCCGGCACTTCTGCTACACTAACTGCAAATGCTTCAGGTGGCTCAAGTTTTCAATGGTTTAATGGTGCAACCGCATTAGGTACCACTTCAACAGAAATAGTAACACCAGCTGCCACTACTGTGTATTCTGTAGTTGCAACCATAGGGTCTTGTACAGCTTTTGCAACAACTACTGTAGTTCCTACAAATGTTCTTACACCAGTGGCCGGATCTTCAGCCTTTTCTGTATGTCCGGGTAGCGCGGTTACTTTAACAGCGAGCGGTGGAGCAACATATACATGGGTTGCACCTCCATCAACAACACTTTCAACAACTTCAACCGCAATAGATAACCCAACAGTAGCCACAACATATACCGTTTTTGTTTCACAAGGAAGCTGTAACGGTAATGTAACTGTAAACGTTGGTATGTCGTCAGGCTTGTCATTAACAGTAGCGGCAAGTTCTTCAACAGTTTGTCCCGGACAAACCACAACATTAACGGCTACAGGTGCTTTAAATTATACCTGGTCTCCGGGCAGTTCATTAAGTACTACAAGTGGTTCAGTAACAAACGCGTCTCCTTTAACTCAAACTACCTACACCGTTGTTGGTGATAATGGTGCGGGTTGTACAGGTACTGCGCAAATCACTATTAGTATGGGCGCAGGCGCTTCAGTTGGTGTTTCGTCAACGGCATCAGCTGTTTGTAATGGCTTTACATCAACATTAACAGCTACAGGCGCAACTTCTTATACATGGACAGGTACTACATTTACTACCGCAATAGTTCAACCTTCTATTTCTGTTGGCCCGGGCACTTATACTGTTTTAGGCAGTACCGGTGCAGGCTGTAATAGTTTTTCAGTTGTAACAGTAAATTTAGCACCACCATTAAATATACAAATAACGCAATCGAGCTTTACGACATGTATGGCCAGTAACTATCCCCAGTTCTCAAAACCTGTAACTTTAAATGCAACAGGGGCTTCGATCTATAGCTGGTCACAGTGTAATCCAACGTATATGACAATTTGCATAGGGCCAACAATTACAGTAAGACCGCCAACATCAACTTGTTATACGGTTACAGGATCTACCGCTGTTTGTTCAGGTTCTCAGGCCGTTTGTGTAACTGTGATCCCTCAATTTACAATGCAGGTTACACCAATACAACCAATTATTTGTATTGGTGATTCTATCCTGCTTAAAACAACAAGTATTGGAACATTAGCAGCATTGCCTATTCCGGCAACATCTTTTTCTACAAATGGGTATGTTTGGCATGAGCCGTTAAATGCTCCACCTCCTAGTTTAAGCGCCCCTTTATCAGGCACAACTATGGCATATCCATTAACGAGCTGCACTTATACATATGAAATTTATGACGCAAGGCAGTGTGTTTCTTTACCGAGATTAATAACGGTTACCGTATTGCCACAGCCGTTAATATCAATTGCTATACCAACTATTAATAATGTGGCTACTAATACAGTTTGTTTTGTGGGTCTTAGCCCTGGTGCTCCCGATAATACACTAACATTATCCGGCAGTAATAATAATGCGGGTTTACCTTTTGGTGTGGTACCTACATTTACATGGGTTTCGCCATATCTACAGGCTCCATGTAATTCACAATCAATATTATCTCCGGCAAACAACAGTTCTGTAATTGTGAATGCCCCGTGTAGATTGCCATCGCTAGTAACATACACAATGTTTTCAGGATACAATGGTATACCGGGTTGCCGAAAATTTGATACAGTAAGCGTACGAGCGATTGATTGCAGGCCCGTCCGAAATATTTTCTTTGAAACTGCAACACCAAATGATACGATCTGCTCGCGAACCTGTATTACTTATTTAAATCATACAGATACGATGGCAGGTGGACCGCAGACCTATACATGGACTTTCCCTGGCGGTGCGCCGGCAACATCAAGTTTAACGAACCCAACTGTATGTTATAATTTACCTGGCGTATTTAACGTTATTCTTACAGTAGCTAACCCTTATGATCTTGCAACAGGTGGCAGTACATTAATAGCTTATCGTCAGAATTATATTAAAGTTGTAGATATACCTAATGTAACGATTGTTCCTCCGGGCCAATTAGTAAGCGATACTATTATCAGGTTTGGTCAGTGCTTACAACTAACAGCCAGTGGTGCCAAGAGATATGAGTGGCGCGAAAACTATTTTATAACAAGTTTAACAGCGCCTGTTGTAACGGTATGTCCGCAAAAAACATTCACATATATTGCAAGAGGTTATAATAGTTCGCAATGTGCATCAGAAGATTCTATACAAGTTATTGTGGTGGATGATTGCGGTGAAATGTTTATACCTAATGCTTTCTCTCCAAATGGAGATAATGTAAATGATGTATTATATGTGAGGGGACAATGTTTAGAGACATTAACCTTTATGGTGTTTAACCGTTGGGGACAAAAAGTTTTTGAAACAACTGATAAAACTATTGGGTGGGATGGAACATTTAACGGAGATATTATGAATACAGGTGTTTTTGTCTATCGACTCGAGGGCAAGGATTATGAAGGCAAGGGCTATAGTTTGAAGGGTAACGTAACACTAATTAGATAATGCATATGAAAACTAAATATATCGTCAATTCTTTTTTAGCTTTTTTAATGGTAAACCAATTATCTAAAGCTCAGGATATTCATTTTTCTCAATATACTGAAACGCCAAGCAGCATTAACCCTGCACTAGCCGGTGTACACTATAACACACGTGTTATAGCAAACTTCAGAACCCAATGGGGAAGCGTAGCTACAAGCTATCAAACTATCGGTTTATCTTTTGAGCAAACTATTAAAGCAAAAAAATTAAAGAGTAATTATTTTGCTATTGCTTTAAATGTTTATAGAGACGCTGCTGGTGATGCGAAATTAAACACACTTAATCCCAACCTTGGAATTTGTTACGTTCAAAAGATCAGCAAACAAATGAAAGTTTCGGGCGGATTGCAGGGTGGTTTGTTTTACAGAACTATTGACGTGAACAATTTACGTTGGGATAAACAATATAACGGTTACGAGTATAACTCAAGTTTACCAAATGGTGAGCCAAGCACACCTAGAAGTTCGATCACTTCTTATGATATGGGGGGCGGTGTAAATTTTAATTATGCTCAAAGCGAAAAATTCTTTAGTTCAAAGGATGGTAATAAATTTGATTTTGGGGTAGCTGCTTATCATTATAGCATTCCTGCTAATTCATTTATTATTACCAACGAAAAATTATATACCCGTATTTGTGCATATGCAAATGGTGATTTTAATATTCCTAACTCTAAGAATGCAATCATGCCAAGCTTTTTGTATATGAAGCAAGGCCCTAGCAGCCAGTTTATTTTAGGAGCATTATTTAAATTTATTTTGGTCGATCAATCGGTTTATACAGCTAACAGAAAACCTTGCGCTATCTCTATTGGTTCACAATACCGTTACAGAGATGCTATTATACCGCAGGTTTTGGTGCAGTATGATAAGTATGCATTTGGTGCTTCGTATGATATAAATGTTTCAGCTTTAACACCCGCTTCAAAAAGAAACGGTGGGCTTGAAATTATGTTAAGATACAATGTATCACCCGGATATGGCCGTAATTTAGGTCGTGGTGATACCAGGGCATCATATTAAACTATAAGGCGTTAGTTATCTAACGCTTTTTTTTTAAACAAAAAGATAATTTATAGGTTTTCATATTTAGCTTTTAATAAATGAAAAAATAAAATTTATGTCTAATGATAGTTTCGCTTTTAAGAAATTTAGCATAAAACAAGACAAATGTGCCATGAAGGTTGGCACAGATGCTGTACTTTTGGGCGCCTGGATCTATCCAAACGGTAGCAAAACAATTTTAGATATTGGAACAGGTACAGGCGTAATTTCATTAATGCTCGCGCAAAAATCAGAAGCAAAAATTACTGCAATAGATATTGATAAAGAAAGTACCGAGCAGGCAAAATTAAATGTTGCCGAAAGTGTTTACAGTGAAAAAGTAGAAGTAAAAAATATCTCGATACAAAATCTTGCAAAAGAAAGCGATCAAAAATTTGATATGATCGTTACAAATCCACCTTATTTTATTGATTCGTATAAAGGCACAGAAGTTACGCGCACCATTGCACGCCACGCAGATGCATTACCTTTTGAAGAATTAATTGATAGTGTAAAAAAATTGCTGGATACAAAAGGAAAATTTTGTTTGATCCTTCCAAAGAATGAAGCCGCTATTTTTAGAAAAATGGCGGAATTAAAAGGATTGTATCTTTCTAAATTATTACGGATTAGAACAAAACCCGAAAAGGAAAGTGAAAAAAGGCATTTAATGCAGTTTGAATTTAAAGAAACTGAGTTCTCCGAATCAACGCTGGTATTGGAAGAGAACGAATCAAGAAATTATACGCAGGCCTATAAAGATTTTACAAAAGATTATTACCTGAATTTTTAAAGCAATTAATATTGCTGGATACACTTTTCAACAAAATAAATAAATACCTTCTCATTAAGGCAGTCATAAAATTTTTGATGCTGAGGATTTTGCTCTTTAAATTTTTTAAATTTTTTCTTGGCCTCTTTGTGAATAGGTTTATCAGCTTCATTGGTTATCACCTGCATAGGACAAATATCGGAGTTTAGATCGTTAGAAATATAATAGTAATAACCTACATTAAAACGTGAAAAGTTGTTTTTGTGCTGAACCATATCCAAATGTGCCTGACCATTTGAATAAAACACACAATTACCAGTTTTAACTACATAACAAGGAAGATCGGTAATTTTGTCGTTTCTAAATAAACTTCCATTATAATAAAATCCCCAAAAGTCCTTACATTTTAATTTTATCACTTTCTTTTCTTTTTTAAATGATATGCTTACCGCTGTAATTCCGCTAATTTCAATATACTCATCCATTCTTTCTCCTTTATTATTTTTATAATCATCAAAGGTCTTGTATGCATATATTGTGTCTTGCGCCTGAATTAATGCTGCATGGGTTATAATGAAGCAAAGAAATATAAGTTTTATTTTCATTTTTGTTTTTCTTGATGAATATACTTTTTTACTGAACGTTACTTAAATTTTCTATAAAAACAAAAACCCCCAACATTACTGAAGGGGGTTTTATTTTAAAATTGGCATCGACATACTCTCCCGGGCTTTAGGCCAAGTACCATCTGCGCAGGTGGGCTTAACTTCTCTGTTCGGAATGGGAAGAGGTGATCCCCACCGCAATAGACGCCATAAAGGGATATTAATTAGTTGATTGATCAATTAGATAATGTGCCAATTAAATTGGCTCCTTATCTAATTGCCAGATTGGCTAATTAATTTAATAACAAAATTGAATAAAGACACGAGACTGATTTTTTGGTTTAAAGTTTCAGGTTCAAGATCCAAAGAATAAACTTTGAACCTTGAACTTTCAAGCTTTGAACACTTTTTACAGAAAGCTTACGGACAATTAGTATTACTCGGCTTTGACATTACTGCCTTTACACCTGTAACCTATCAACGTGGTAGTCTTCCACGATCCTTATAAAGAAAACTTATCTTGAGGTGAGTTTCGCACTTAGATGCTTTCAGCGCTTATCTCATCCAAACATAGCTACCCTGCGGTGCTCCTGGCGGAACAACAGGCACACTAGCGGTTTGTCCGACTCGGTCCTCTCGTACTAGAGTCAGCGCCCCTCAATTTTCTAACGCCCACAACAGATAGGGACCGAACTGTCTCACGACGTTCTGAACCCAGCTCGCGTGCCACTTTAATCGGCGAACAGCCGAACCCTTGGGACCTTCTCCAGCCCCAGGATGTGACGAGCCGACATCGAGGTGCCAAACCCTCCCGTCGATGTGAGCTCTTGGGAAGGATCAGCCTGTTATCCCCAGCGTACCTTTTATCCTATGAGCGATGGCCCTTCCATGCGGAACCACCGGATCACTATATCCTACTTTCGTACCTGCTTGGCTTGTCGGCCTCACAGTCAAGCCCGCTTATGCTATTGCGCTCTACGTACGGTTACCAAGCGTACTGAGCGGACCTTTGAAAGCCTCCGATACCCTTTCGGAGGCGACCACCCCAGTCAAACTACCCACCAAACAATGTCCTCCTTGCGGAGTTAGACGCCAAATAATTAAAGGGTGGTATTTCAACGTTGACTCCATGATGGCTAGCGCCACCACTTCAAAGTCTCCCACCTATCCTACACATCAATTATCCAGAGTCAATGTTAAGCTATAGTAAAGGTGCATGGGGTCTTTCCGTCCCGTTGCGGGTAATCAGCGTCTTCACTGATACCACAATTTCACCGAGCTCGTGGCTGAGACAGAGCGGAGATCGTTACACCATTCGTGCAGGTCGGAACTTACCCGACAAGGAATTTCGCTACCTTAGGACCGTTATAGTTACGGCCGCCGTTTACTGGGGCTTCGATTCAAAGCTTCTCTTGCGATGACCTCTCCTCTTAACCTTCCAGCACCGGGCAGGTGTCAGGCCTTATACTTCAACTTTCGTTTTTGCAAAGCCCTGTGTTTTTGTTAAACAGTCGCCACCGCCATTTCTCTGCGGCCCCCATTGCTGGGGGCACCCCTTCTCCCGAAGTTACGGGGTTAATTTGCCTAGTTCCTTAGCCACGGATCACTCGAGCGCCTTAGTATATTCTACTTGACTACCTGTGTCGGTTTGCGGTACGGGTAATACTCACCTGAAGCTTAGAAGTTTTTCTCGGAAACATACTTGGATGCATATCCTCTTGCCTGACGGCTCAAGGTACTTTCAACTTTCAGAATCCTGGCGGATTTACCTACCAAGAAAAACCCTACGGTCTTAAACGCACACTTCCGTCCGTGCGTCGCATTTACGTTTTTTCGTCTCTCCATCGCAGTGGTATTAGTACTGGAATATTAACCAGTTGTCCATCGATTACGCCGTTCGGCTTCACCTTAGGACCCGACTAACCCTGAACCGATTATCGTTGTTCAGGAAACCTTAGTCTATCGGCGAACAGGTTTCTCGCCTGTTTTATCGTTACTTATGCCTACATTTGCTTTTCTAACCGCTCCAATAGCGCTTACGCAGCTTCTTCAACGCAGTTAGAATGCTCCCCTACCAGTGTATAATAAATTATACAATCCAAAGCTTCGGTACTATACTTGATGCCCGAGTATCATCCACGCCCAACCGCTCGACCAGTGAGCTGTTACGCACTCTTTAAATGAATGGCTGCTTCCAAGCAAACATCCTGGCTGTCAATGCAGTCGGACCACGTTATATCAACTTAGTATAGATTTTGGGACCTTAGCTGTTGGTCTGAGTTCTCCCTCTCTCGTCCGTGGGCCTTAGCACCCACGGGCTCACTGCAGAGTATATCTTATAGCATTCGGAGTTTGTCAGGACTTGGTAGGAATCGCTTCCCCCGCATCCAATCAGTAGCTCTACCTCTATAAGACTTAACCTCTACGCTGCCCCTAAAGGCATTTCGGGGAGTACGAGCTATTTCCCAGTTTGATTAGCCTTTCACCCCTACCCACAGTTCATCCGGAAGCTTTTCAACGCTTATCGGTTCGGACCTCCATCCCGGGTTAACGGGACTTCATCCTGACCATGGGTAGATCACAAGGTTTCGCGTCTGCCTCTACTGACTCTTTCGCCCTATTCAGACTCGCTTTCGCTTCGGTTGACGAACCTTAAGTTCTTAACCTTGCCAGTAAAGAGCAACTCGTAGGCTCATTATACAAAAGGCACGCCGTCACCCCACTTAAGGGCTCCGACCGCTTGTAAGCGCATGGTTTCAGGTTCTATTTCACTCCGTTGTTCACGGTTCTTTTCACCTTTCCTTCACAGTACTAGTTCACTATCGGTCTCTTGGGAGTATTTAGCCTTACCGGATGGTGCCGGCAGTTTCCTACAGGGCGTCTCCGACCCCGCAGTACTCAGGATACTACTAGGTATTAATCTAATGTCGCATACGGGATTATCACCCTCTTTGATCGGCCTTTCCAAACCTGTTCTGCTATTAAACTAAAGTCCACATTGTAGTCCTACAACCCCAAAGTAACCGTAATTACTCTGGTTTGGGCTCTTTCGCGTTCGCTCGCCACTACTTACGAAATCATATGTTATTTTCTTCTCCTCCTCCTACTTAGATGTTTCAGTTCAGAGGGTTTGCAATCCTTGCGGATTGATACATCTTCAATGTACCGGGTTGCCCCATTCGGAAATCCTGGGATTAATTCGTATTTGCCAATACCCCAGGCTTATCGCAGCTTATCACGTCCTTCATCGCCTCCAAGAGCCAAGGCATCCTCCATGCGCCCTTATTTACTTTCTATTTACCTGCGAACTTAATCACGGTAAGATTTACTTCTCTAACTTAATAGATATTGTAGAATAATTTGTTTAAAGACTTACTTATTAAAAGTCTATCTGTTATGTCACCATTATATATCCTGCGATAATATAATGGATCTCGTGTCTTTATCAATATGTCAAAGAACATTATCTGGTATTTGTAGCGTTGAAACTACTCTTACCAAACCTGTGGAGAATATCGGAGTCGAACCGATGACCTCCTGCGTGCAAGGCAGGCGCTCTAGCCAGCTGAGCTAATCCCCCAAATCTTAAGCGTCTCTATGTAGTCCCGAGCGGATTTGAACCGCTGACCCCTACATTATCAGTGTAGTGCTCTAACCAACTGAGCTACGGGACTGTTTTATTAGTTTATAGTCAGTGTGGCTCAAAGCCTTACCCCTAGCTCTTATTTGGGTGTACTTTAGGTTAATGTTTAATTTTAAAAAGAAAGGTAAATTCGATTAATAGCAAATGACAGTATACTTTCTTAACACACCCTTGTATCGAGGGATGGCTCCAGAAAGGAGGTGTTCCAGCCGCACCTTCCGGTACGGCTACCTTGTTACGACTTAACACCAGTTATCAGTTTTACCCTAGGCGGCGCCTTGCGGCAACCGACTTTAGATACCCCCAACTTCCATTGTTTGACGGGCGGTGTGTACAAGGCCCGGGAACGTATTCACCGCGCCATTGCTGATGCGCGATTACTAGCGAATCCAGCTTCATGGAGTCGAGTTGCAGACTCCAATCCGAACTGAGACTATTTTTGAAGATTTGCATCATGTTGCCATGTAGCTGCCCTCTGTAATAGCCATTGTAGCACGTGTGTAGCCCAGGACGTAAGGGCCGTGATGACTTGACGTCATCCCCACCTTCCTCTCCGCTTGCGCGGGCAGTTCCACTAGAGTCCCCGGCCGAACCGCTGGCAACTAATGGTAGGGGTTGCGCTCGTTGCGGGACTTAACCCAACACCTCACGGCACGAGCTGACGACAGCCATGCAGCACCTAGTTTCGGGTCATTGCTGACTAACTCCTTTCAGAGTTATTCCCTAACTTTCAAGCCCTGGTAAGGTTCCTCGCGTATCATCGAATTAAACCACATGCTCCTCCGCTTGTGCGGGCCCCCGTCAATTCCTTTGAGTTTCACCGTTGCCGGCGTACTCCCCAGGTGGATTACTTATCGCTTTCGCTAAGCCACTGAAAGTTACCTTCCAGCAGCGAGTAATCATCGTTTACAGTGCGGACTACCAGGGTATCTAATCCTGTTTGATCCCCGCACTTTCGAGCCTCAGCGTCAGTTACAGTTTTGTGAGCTGCCTTCGCAATCGGTGTTCTATGACATCTCTATGTATTTCACCACTACATGTCATATTCCGCCCACAGCAACTGTACTCAAGCCCTACAGTATCAATGGCAATTTTTGGGTTAAGCCCAAAGATTTCACCACTGACTTATAAGGCCGCCTACGCTCCCTTTAAACCCAATGAATCCGGATAACGCTTGCATCCTTCGTCTTACCGCGGCTGCTGGCACGAAGTTAGCCGATGCTTATTCTTACCATACTATCAGCTCCCCTCACGAGGGGAGGTTTTCTCCGGTATAAAAGCAGTTTACAACCCATAGGGCCGTCTTCCTGCACGCGGCATGGCTGGATCACCCTTGCGGGCATTGTCCAATATTCCTTACTGCTGCCTCCCGTAGGAGTCGGATCCGTGTCTCAGTATCCGTGTGGGGGGTAGTCCTCTCAGATCCCCTACTGATCGTGGCCATGGTGAGCCGTTACCTCACCATCTAGCTAATCAGACGCATACTCATCTTTAACCGCCGGAGCTTTCAACATAATGTGATGCCACATCATGTGTTATGGGGTATTAATCTCTCTTTCGAAAGGCTATCCCCCTGTTAAAGGCAGATTGTATACGTGTTACGCACCCGTGCGCCGGTCGCCAGCGATATTGCTACCCTGCTGCCCCTCGACTTGCATGTATTAAGCCTGCCGCTAGCGTTCATCCTGAGCCAGGATCAAACTCTCCATTGTAAAAAAAAGTTTGTCCCTTAGATCTAATCAATAAACTTGCGCTTATATCATAAAACTTGCTAATTAGCTCATTTCATATCTTTATTATTTCTTAAGGACGTAATGTTGTCTGTTATAGCAACATCCCTCAAGGGCTAGTGTATATTTCTATACGTTAAAAGCTTGTGTGTTAATTCTCGTATACTATTCACTCTTGCGAGCAAATGAGTCACTTACTATTAATCTTATTTACCAATCTTGTCAATGAACGTCTTTATTTATCTTTCAAGAGCGATCCGGCTTCCAATCTTACGTTGATCTGCCTTCCTCTCTTCTAAAAATCAAAACTTAATGAACTTCTTTCCCTTTTTACACTTTTCCAACTTCTTCTTTTCTTTTAGGGGGTGCAAAAGTACATAACCTTTTTATCACCTCCAAATATTTTTTCAAAAAAATTAATCTTTTTTTAAAATATTCTATCTCTCCTATTCCAACTTCAATAATCAATCAAAAAACGGGAGGGCAAAAATACATACTCTTTTTGTATTGACCAAATATTTTTGCCAAGTATTTGCGATAATTGAGCGGTTTTTAACTTATTTTGGTCTAAAAGAATTATAAACTTTTTATTGTACCTTTGTTTTCAATTCGAGAGGCTAAATTGTTACTAACATAGCAATGCTTAATAAAATCCTTATTGGAATAACGCCTGCCTCAATTTTAATTATCTTTAGCATTTATAATACAGATGGAATACAACACACAGTTAGACAGATTAATTATTCCCGAATACGGAAGGAATATTCAGGGAATGATAGAATATTGCTGCAAATTAAAGGATCGTGAAGAGCGTAACCTTTGCGCAAGAGCAATTATACAGGTAATGGGCCAGTTAAACCCGCATTTAAGAGATATTGCAGATTACAATCATAAATTATGGGATCATTTATTTATCATCTCACAATTTAAATTAGATGTAGATAGTCCCTACCCTATCCCCAGCCCTGAAACATTTAAAGAAAAACCAAAAAAATTAGATTATCCAAAGGGTAAGATCCGTTTTAAACATTACGGAAAAACCATTGAGGATATTATTAAAAAAGCACGCGAACTGCCTGAAGGCCCTGAACGCAAGGAACTCACAAGACAAATAGCTAACCATCTTAAAAAATCTTATTTCAACTGGAATAAAGATTCAATTACTGATGATGTTATTTTTAAGAACCTGGCCGATCTATCAAGTGGAGAATTAAAACTGGATGATAACACTGTATTAAGCTCACACCAAGAGTTACGCGGTGCCAAGAAATTCTTCCACAAAAATCCTAAACACAAAAACAATAATCACAAACATAAAAATCCCAGAAAATTTTAATACTTTCTTATGGCAATTTTTGAAGTACACGGCGGACACAAACTAAAAGGTGATATCATTCCGCAAGGCGCTAAAAACGAAGCTTTACAGATTCTTTGCGCCGTATTATTAACTAAAGAAAAAGTTGTCATAAGCAACATCCCAAACATTGTCGACATTAACAAGCTTATTGAATTACTTGCAGAGCTCGGTGTAAAAGTTCAAAACACAGGCCATGAAGAATTTACCTTCCAGGCAGATAATGTAAATATTGATTACCTGGTATCGCCTGAATTTAAAAAGAAAGGCGGCAGCTTACGTGGCAGTATGATGATCGTTGGCCCAATGTTAACGCGTTTTGGCAAGGCCTATATGCCTAAACCTGGTGGTGATAAAATTGGCCGTCGTCGTGTAGATACACACTTTATGGGCTTTGAAGCCTTAGGTGCAAAATTTAATTACCACGCCGATAATGAGATCTTTGAAGTTGAAGGAAAAAATTTAAAAGGCGCTTACATGTTGTTAGATGAAGCTTCTGTTACAGGAACCGCCAACATTGTAATGGCCGCTGTTTTAGCAGAGGGCAGAACAACCATTTATAATGCAG
This sequence comes from Chlorellidium tetrabotrys, assembly GCA_032273165.1. NCBI lineage: Eukaryota > Xanthophyceae > Mischococcales > Botryochloridaceae > Chlorellidium > Chlorellidium tetrabotrys. Next base: position 47,419 of record JAUKPS010103485.1, on the reverse strand, counting down.
CCTGCGAACCTTATTTACAACAGCTTTGCAAAATGCTTAACAGCATGGGTGCGAAAATTTCAGGCATCGGTTCTAATTTACTTTACATAGATGGTGTTAAGGAATTAAAAGGCACAACGCATCGCATATTGCCGGATATGATCGAAATAGGTTCATTCATCGGAATGGCCGCTGTTACTCAATCAGAGATCACCATTAAAAATGTGAGCTATGATAATTTAGGAATTATCCCAACTATTTTTGGAAGATTAGGTATTAAAATGGAACGCCGCGGCGATGATATTTTTATTCCTGAACAAGAACATTATGAGATAGATACTTTTATTGATGGATCTATATTAACGGTGAGCGACGCCATTTGGCCAGGCTTTACACCCGACCTTATAAGCATTGCGCTGGTTACCGCCATACAGGCAAGAGGCAATGTACTCATTCATCAAAAAATGTTCGAGAGCCGTTTATTTTTTGTAGATAAATTGATTGATATGGGTGCGAAAATTATTCTTTGCGATCCGCACCGTGCAACAGTTATGGGACTTGACAGAAAAGTTCAGCTGCGTGCCATTCAAATGGCCAGCCCCGATATACGTGCCGGCGTAGCGTTATTGATCGCCGCTATGAGCGCAAAAGGCAAGAGCACTATTTTTAATATTAATCAAATAGACAGAGGTTACCAGAATATTGATACACGCTTAAACGCTATAGGTGCGCAAATCATACGAAAAGATAAATGAGAAAATTATTAATTTTTGTAAGTGCCTCTCTTATAATTATTGTTGCTTGTAAAAGCAAAAAACCTGCTACTACTGTTACTGAAGTTGCAAAACAACCAACCGATATTGCAGTTGCTTTACCAACATCATCCGTAGAACCTGTTGTTGGCCTGGGCTTAGGGAACCTTGCTCCCGAAATTGAACAACCGAATTTAAATGACAGCGTTATGAAACTTTCTTCTTTAAAAGGAAAATTAGTTTTAATAGATTTTTGGGCAAGCTGGTGTGGCCCTTGTCGCAAAGAAAACCCAACAGTTGTAAAAGCATATACAAAATTTAAAGATCAAAAATTTAAGAATGGGAATGGTTTTACGATCTATAGTGTTTCTTTAGATGCTGATAAAAATCTTTGGAAAAAAGCCATTCAAAAAGATGGCCTGGTGTGGCCGGATCATGTAAGCGATCTTAAAGTATGGAATAACGAAGCTTCTCAAAAGTACGCCGTTGAAGGCATTCCATACAACGTGCTTATTAACGATAAAGGAATAATTATTGATAAAAATTTAAGGGGAGAGGCACTTATTTCTGCCTTAGAAAAATTAGTTATTACGCAATGAAAAAACTTTTTTTTATAGTTTTTATTTTTGTGTCTGCAATATTCTTTGCGCAAAACAATACGTTTACAGTTAAACCCGGCGATAAAGCACCCGGCTTTGTTTTAAACCAGCAAAACTCGCTGCAAAGCTTTACAATGCCCTATCTCAACAGTGTTATATTATTACATTTCTGGAGCACTTCTGTACCACCATCAAAAGTAAAAAATAAGGCGTTTAACCGCTTGGCAAAACGTTATAAAAGCGCCATTTATAAAAACATTGATGGTTTTGAATTGGTAGCTATTGCTGTACAAGCAGATAAAAAAGCGTGGAATGAGGAAGTAAAAAACGACTCGCTTGATAATTTTATTAATGGCATTGCACAAAAAGGTTTTGCCGATGATGTATGCAAAAAATACGGCGTTACCTCTTTGCCGGCCGATGTTTTAATTGACGAGAATGGTTATGTGATCGCCATCAATCCAAAGATCACAACGGTTGAAGATATGCTGGACGAAAAGAAAAATTTTCTTCCTATAAAAAAAGATATTGAAGGAACCATTGCTCACACCAGTAGTAGAGATGAGATCATAAAATTTGGGAAACTATATTTGTTTGATGCTTATTACGATTCTATTGCAACAACACTTATTAATGGTAGCGGCGCGTTTTCTTTTTACGATATAAAATTAAACCAGGATTTTATTTTGAAGACCGATAACAAAAGTGATATCGTAACAACTGATCCTTTGGCTGTATATAATACCCTGGGCCAGTTAATTGCCGAAGCAAAAACAATGGAAAATGGTTTTGTATTCTACATTCCATCAAATATAAGTTATAAACTCACTGAAGACAATGCCGAAAACGCTTTGAATGGAAACATCACACAAATAACCGTTACAAAAAATCTAAACTTTGGCCCAAATGGTTTTGGCCTTACACCAAAGGATGAACATGAGCTTCAGCCTATTTTGCTAATGCTTCAAAAGAACAAAGACTTACATGTTGAACTGACCACACATACTGATTCTAAACCAAATGATAAAGCCGCCCTCGATCTTACTACAAAACAGGCAAAAAGCGTTAAAGATTATTTTATTAAAAAAGGAATTGCCATTACCCGTATAAAAACAATTTCGAAAGGAAAATCGAATCCGCGTAAAGTTTGCAAAGCGCATACCGATTGCTCTGATGCCGACCATAAACAAAACCGAAGGGTTGAATTTTTGGTATCAAAAAACTGACAAAACTTCCTATAAAAAAGTCTGGCAAAATTATTGATTTACCTTAGTTGAAAAACTATTTTAAATTAAGAAATACCATGCAGAACCACGAAAATAGCGTACCGGAGGAAAATATAGAGAAAGTTGAGAGCAATACAGAATCTGACAATACGGCTGAAAATGCTGAAAAAACTGACGAAACTTCCACTAATCCCACTTTAGATGCTGAAGCTAAAATAAAAGAATTGAACGAAAGGTATTTACGTTTATATTCTGAATTTGATAATTACCGCAAGCGCACCGTAAAAGAGAAATCTGAGATCATTAAAACAGCTGCAGAAGATGTATTTAAAGCTATTTTACCGGTTATAGATGATCTTGAAAGAGCCATTAAAGCAAATGAAGGTGTTGAAGATGTAAATGCCATTAAAGAGGGTTTACAGCTTATCTCGAACAAATTAAAAAATACAATTCAAAATAAAGGCTTAACTGCTTTTGATAGCCTTGGTGCTGTTTTTAATCCCGATACTATGGAGGCCATTACACATATTCCTGCTACCAGCGAAGAGCAAAAAGGGAAAGTTATTGACGAGCTTGAAAAAGGATATAAATTAGGGGATAAAGTAATTAGATTTGCGAAAGTTGTTGTAGCACAATAATATTATGGCCAAAAGAGATTATTACGAGATTTTAGGAGTTGCTAAAAATGCCAGCGACGAAGAAATAAAAAAAGCTTACCGTAAACTTGCGATCAAATTTCACCCCGATAAAAATCCGGATGATAAAGCAGCTGAAGAAAAATTTAAAGAAGCTGCAGAAGCGTATGAGATATTAAGCAACAATGAAAAACGCCAGCGTTACAACCAATTCGGCCATGCCGGGGTTGGTGGTGCATCAGGCGGTGGCCACCATGGCGGCATGAACATGGATGACATCTTTAGCCAGTTTGGTGATATTTTTGGAGGTGCATTTGGTTTTGGGGGCGGCGGTGGAAATCGCAGTGGCGGCAGACGCGTTAACCGCGGAAGCAATTTACGTGTTAAAGTAAAATTAAATTTAAAAGAAATTGCCAACGGTGCTGAGAAAAAAATTAAAGTAAATAAATATGTAGGTTGCAAAACCTGCAGCGGCAGTGGCGCAAAGAACGGACAATACGATACCTGTAAACAGTGTAACGGTTCGGGGTTTGTTACACGCGTGCAACAAACTATTTTAGGTGCCATGCAAACACAAACAACCTGTAATGTTTGTAGTGGAGAAGGAAGAATTGTAAAAGATAAATGTAATACATGCCACGGCGATGGTATTGTTAGAGAAGAAGAAGTAATCACCATTAATATGCCGGCAGGTGTTGCAGAAGGAATGCAATTAAGCATGCAGGGCAAAGGCAACGCTGCGCCACGTGGTGGCATTAACGGCGATCTTTTAATCGTTATTGAAGAAGAAGATCATCCTGATCTTAAACGTGAAGGAAATCATCTGATCTATAGTTTAAATATCAGTTTTCCGGATGCGGCCATGGGTACAAGTATTGAGATACCAACCATTGATGCAAAAGCAAAAATTAAAATTGAACCGGGCACACAAAGCGGCAGAGTATTACGCTTAAAAGGCAAAGGCTTGCCAGATGTAAATGCTTATGGCAGGGGCGATCTTTTAGTAGAAATAAGTGTTTATACACCCACTCATTTAAGTCCGGATGAGCGCAAGGCTTTAGAAGTATTAAAAGGTTCTAAAAATTTTGAACCGAATCCTAACAAAAAAGAAAAGGGATTTTTTGAACGTATGAAAGATTATTTTGAGTAGGGCATATAAGCCTCACCCCTAGCCCCTCTCCTTTGGAGAGGGGGAATTAAAATTTAAAGGGCTTCGGCCCTTTTTTTATTAAAAAAAATTCAAATAAATTAGTTTATTCTTTTGGGCGCTCCCGCGAGGTTCGCCCTTCAGAAAATTATTGAAGCCTCACTCACGGTCGCGCTGCAGTTTATCCTGAGCCTGACGAAGGACCACTCGCTTTTTTTTGCCTTATCAGGTGCATAAAAAAGAGCTCAAACAACGGATCTATACCTCACGCAGGTTTACGTATGCGTTAGGGATGCGAAGGGTTTAGCTCTTTTGTCCCGAAGGGCAAAAAGCCGAGGCGATAGCCGAGCCCGCAGCAGCCCGTGCCAAAGGCAACGCCAAAAAAAAATTGATTAAAAACATCTTTATTTGGTTTTCAAGTGATTTTAGTAATTTAGTATATAAAATTTTCACATGAGTGATTTTAAATATAAATGGTATAAGCTCAATCTTAACATTGCCTGTGCAAGATGCGGCAACAATATTCCTATGCAAAACACAACCGGTTCGCCAGAATGCGATGATTGCGGTGAAAAAAGCAAGCACACCTGGGTGGATGTTATGAACTTTTGTGATGTGAGAGACCTGGAGAAAGGTGAAACGGGAAATAAAAAATTATTAGGATTGATGGACGCCAATTCAAATACCGAAGCTGTTGCCGCCATTAATTGTTATCATTGTAAACAAAGCATCCAACCAACAGAGGATCTGATTAGCTCCAAAAAACACACTTGTACTCACTGTGAAGAAGAATTACATTTTGAGTCGTTTGATGCGATAAAGAATATTGTTATTTATACATACGTAAATAAAAAAATAAGTGATGCCAACAAAGCGGCCCTTGTTGCTGTGCGTTGTGCAGCCTGTGGTGCACCTTTAGAGACCGATCCTTCAAAAATAAATTACCATTGCAAATTTTGTGGCGTTGAAAATATTTTACCCCCATCGTTACGACACAGAAGAGTATTGGACGATGTTTATGCCGGCGTTCAAAAAAAACTGCCTTCACCAAAAAAAATAAATGAGTTTAATAGTACACAACAAATAATTAACTGCTTAAAAGAAAATAAGGTGGATGCATTTGAGCCCTGCGCGTTAGACACTTTAATGCAACGCTTTCCTGAAAATTTGCAGATCTATCATATCCTTGTCAACGATCTTAAATATGTTTTTCCGGCGGAGGCTTATGAAAAATTATGGGGGATCACTAAAAGCGAACCGTTCATAAATATTATAGCGAAAAAATTAGATAAAAGTGAGAGTGAAAAGAACGCGCGCATAAATAAAATAAATAATACTACTAGCAATAAAACACAAGTGTCTAAAACTCCTAAAAAAGAAGTGGGTGGTTTTTTTGATAAACTGAAAAAGTTGTTTGGCTAAGCCAGTCATCCCCAGCTCTTCTCAGAGGAGAAGGGAGTTAACAGTTATAGTTTCCCACTCAAAAATAGACGGACGGAAGGATGAGACTTACTTTGACAGGATCATAAATTCCGTTCTACGATTTTTTGCCCTGCCATCTTCTGTACTATTATCTGCAATTGGTTTATTTTGTCCGAAACCTTTTGCGTCAATGCGATCACCTTTAATACCCATTTCTTCTAAAGTACTCTTCACTGAAAAAGCACGATTGGTACTTAAAGCCTCGTTAGCTTTTGGGCTACCAACATTATCTGTATGGCCATGTATCTCTATCTTAATATCCGGGTTCTCTTTTAAATAACTGGCAAATGATCGCAACACCACTTTACTTTCTTTAGTTAATTCAGCACTATTAGTAGCATAAAAAATATTATTTATAATAAATGTTTTTCCTGGCGTAGCTTCCTGCAATTCCATTTTAATATCTTTTGTTGGTGTCTCAAACGTAAGGTCTTTTACACTTATTACTTTTGATGTGAAGGCATGTTCTTCTTTTTTTACGGTTATTAAAATATCATCTTTAACTTTTAAATTAACCGCTGCCATAAATTGCCCCGTAGAGCTATCAACAACAGCAAAGGATTTTTCTTCGGTTCTGATATTTTTAATTTCAACAACCGCGCCGGTAATTTCATTTCCTACATGATCTTTCACATCGCCTTTAATAAATGCAACCTGTTGCGGACGCGCTTCTTTATAAAGATCAAAACTGTAAAGATCAAAACGACCAATACCTTTACCTCTTACTTTACCTTCATCAAAACTAAAAAAATATCCTTTTTTTGTATCTGTACTTACAAAAAAACCTACATCATCAGTACTGCCGTTAATTGGTGAGCCAATATTCTCGGGTTCCTGCCACTCCCCTTTTGCATCTTTACGCACATAAAAAATATCCAAACCTCCAAAACCATAATGGCCATCGCTGCTAAAATAGAGTGTCTCACTATCACTATGTATAAAAGGTGTGCGCTCGTGCCCTTTTGTATTTACTTTTGGACCTAAATTTTTTGGTATGCTCCAAATACCTGTTTTTTGATCTTTAACCGTAACATAAATATCTGTACCTCCAAAACCGCCCGGCCTGTCGCTTACAAAATATAACGTAACGCCGTCTGCCGCAATAGTAGGTTGCGAATCCCAATAAACCGGATGATCTACATTAAGGCTTAATTTACGATAAGGTTTCCATTCATCATTAATATTATCACTTACATAAATATCTGTGTTCTTTTGTGCGCCACCCTCTTCGCGCTCCATGGCAAAATATAAATGCTTGTTATCGATAGAGATACTACAGGCGCCCTGGTTTTCACCATTATCGTTAAAAGGATAAGGCATTTCTTCGCCTTTATCAAAATTTCCGGTATTGTCGCGTACGGCGCGCATGAACATTTCCAGTTCTTTATCGCTGGTATACACTTTATCTTTACTGTTAACAGGAACTTTACGCACAAAAAAACAATTCTTATCATCTGGTGAAATATAGGCAAGGTACTCATCGCGCTCGGTTGATACACCCTTTACTACTTTTGGATCAAAAGGCACATTCTTTTTTAAAGCGTTTTCTTTTTTAATAGATTTAAGCATCATTTTAGATTGATACATTTCCGCATCATAATCTTTCGCGAATTTTTTACCATCCTCATCTTTAAATGCAATAAATTTTTCTAAATATTTTACAGCCGAATCGTTTTTTTGTTGTTCGTAATAATCAAAACCAATATAATAATAAGGCTCACTGTGTATTTGCGGACAAGAAGCAATTGCCTTCATAAAATAGGGTGTCATTGGCGAGAACGAAAGATTCTCCAATTTTGCGCGCACGATCATTTCCAAACCCATAAATAAATTTGCCTCTGCAAACTCCGGTTCTATTTGCAGGCTCTCCATTAAAAAAGCAATACGTTCGGGTTTTTTATACTTTTTTTTATCAATAGCTTTTAAATAAAGCTTCATTGCTTTTTTATCAATACCTTCTTTACAAAAAGTGGTGGGTGTTTCGTCATCCTGTGCCATTGTAAAAAACGATAAACCAATTAAAGGAAGTATGAGTAAGAATTTTTTCATAACATTTTTTTGATCCAAAAGAATATAAGCAAAAGTAACTGCTTTGGTTACACTAATTTACTAATAAATGATCTCTTTGTTTACCGTGCAATGTTAAAAAGCACTAACAAATGTTTATAAAATCAAAAAACTAATACAAAGCTTACGGTTACATTTACTTAACTAAAAAAAATTGTATGGATTATATTATGAAGTATTGGTGGATCCTTATCCCCGTTTTATTGTTGGTGTTTTACAAATTAATTTTCCGTTTATTCGGGATCATTTTTGTACAGGAAGACAAAATTGGTTTGGTAACTAAAAAATTCGTGCTCTTCGGAAAATCAGAATTGCCTCCCGGCCGTATTGTGGCTGTTGAAGGTGAAGCAGGTTTCCAGGCGCAAACATTAGCGCCCGGTATTTATTTCTGGAAATGGATATGGCAATATGAAATTACCATGCAACCCTTAACTATTATTCCACAAGGCAAAATTGGTTTAATAGTTGCCAAAGATGGTAAAGAATTAGAGACCGGTCACATCTTAGCACGTAAAGTTGAGTGTGATGGTTTTCAGGATGCTGTTGCCTTTTTAAATAAAGGCGGACGCAAAGGTCGCCAAAGCGCCTACATTACCGCGGGTACTTACCGTATAAATACTTTTTTGTTCGAGATATTTACAGTAGATATGTTTACTGTAAGTGAGAACATGGTGGGTGTTGTAACAACATTAGATGGCTCGCAAATTGAAGAAGGCAGCATTGCCGGTAAAAATTTAACAGGTCATAATAATTTCCAGGATAGCGATGCCTTTTTAGCAGCCGGTGGTAACAAAGGTTTACAGCCACAGGTAATTTTAGCGGGTTCGTATTATTTAAATCCATGGTTTGCAGTTGTGGAACAAATTAAAATGACAGAGATCCCAATTGGCTCCGTTGGTGTTGTAATTTCTTATGTAGGAACCGAAGGAAAAGATCTGAGTGGTGCAGAATTTAAACACGGCAACATTGTAAGCAAAGGTGAAAAAGGTGTTTGGGCCGAGCCATTAGGGCCGGGTAAATATCCTATCAATACTTTTATTATGCGTATTGAATTAGTGCCAACAACCAACTTAGTATTGAACTGGGCCAATGCAAGAAGTGAAGCCCATCAATTGGATAAACATTTATCAACTATTACCGTACGTTCAAAAGATGGTTTCCCTTTTAATTTGGATGTAAGCCAGATCATTCACATACCAACTACCGAAGCACCAAAAGTAATTGCCCGTTTTGGAAATATGATCAACTTAGTTGGACAGGTTTTAGAACCTACCATTGGTAACTATTTTAGAAACTCGGCGCAGGACAGTGATGTAATTGCTTTTTTAAGTACCCGTAAAGAAAGACAGGACGCCGCTAAAAAACGTATTAGTGAAGTGTTAGACCAGTATAACGTAAACGGGGTTGACACATTAATTGGAGACATTGTGCCGCCTGAAAGTTTAATGAAAACATTAACCGATCGTAAAATTGCGGAAGAACAAAACACGACCTTTGAAACTCAGAAAAAAGCTGAGATCACCCGTCAGACATTAGAGAAAGAAACAGCGGTTGCCGATATGCAAAAGGAAATTGTAAAGGCCGATCAGGGTGTGTTAATTGCCGAGCGTATTGCGGATGCGGCGGTTAAGAAGGCAACCGGTGAAGCAAGTGGTGTAAAAATATCGTCGGTGGCGGAAGCTGACCGTTTAAAAATTATTGCGAATGCCGATGCAGAGAAAACGAAAGTAACTGCCAATGCAGAAGCGGAAAAAATTAAAATGTTAGCGAATGCAAATGCAGAACAAATTAGCGTAACCGGTAAAGCAGAAGCGGAGAAAATTTTAGCCATTGGTAAATCGAATGCAGAATCGTATAAACTTTCGGTTGAAGCCATGGGTGGCGATAACTTCACCAAATTAAAAGTAACCGAACAAATAGGTAAAGAAAAAATTAAGATCATCCCTGAAGTATTAATTACCGGAAATGGTGATGGTCAGAACGGCCCTATTAACGGCTTATTAGGTTTACAGTTGTTAGACGGTATTATGGAACGTAATAATAAAAAGGATGAAGGCGGGAAAAATGATACGCCGAAGAATGATATTAAGAAATAGCAGATAAGGATGAATTTATTGGTCCAATCTTGTAGAAATTGCAAGATTGGACTGATAAAATGAGAATTATATGTTAGTTATGTGTCACCGTTGAAAAATAAGTGCATAGAAAAAATCAATAACCAAAATTTTGACATGAACCATAATAAAACAGGACTTCGCGCATTAATTTACACGGCACTTGGACTTATACTTGCAGGAACGATATTACTATTATCGGCTTTTTCATCGTCGACAATTGGACTACTTCTTTTTTTTCTACCAGAATTTGAAAACGACTTAAGTATGAAAATAGGGATAGTTGCATTACTCATCCTAAGCTATATTTTTGGGAGTAAAATCAAGGTTGAGATCGTTGAAAAAAATAGAAACAAATATCTTATCACTTATTTATATGGTATACTAACTCTCTTGACAACTAGTTTAGTATATAATATTGTACGATTAGTAACATGTGACAATTGTATTGAAAGTAACTTTGATTCTATATTCATATTTTTCATTAGACCAGCGTTTATTGGTTTAATATTTGGGTTGCCTTCTATTATACTTTTCGGGACACTATTTGCAATGCAGGCTTCAAAAGCGAAATAGGAAGTAAACTTTGTTTCAAAGCAAACGGCGAACACATAACCCAACCTAAATCCCATTTGGGCATTCGGCTTCGGCTTTTGCAAAAGCGGTAGACAATTGGTCAATTTTCGCTTTGCAAAAGTCTAATAAACATTTATCTTTAAACTAACATTTCGGTAGACAAAGTTTCAAAACCCAAACGGGTATTTAGCTTGCATCCGTTATAGGTAAGCCGCCAGGACAACGAAAATGAAAAGACTTATATTACTTTTTTTACTGACTGCATTGACAGGTTCCTTGACCGGTCGACAAATGACGCATGCATTATATTACATTTTCCGACCTAACGCAAACTCTCCGACTTATTCATATTTCCTTGACACAAAATCGGACACATTAAAGCTTGAGATTCAAAATGACAAGGAAACTAAAGTCAAAAAAATTCGATTGGACTCAGCCTTCGTTCAAAAAATATTTCAAAACGGAATTATGGCTCTTGAATCAATAGAAATTGACACTATCCATAAACCTCATAATTCAAATTGTTATTTAAATCTTCAGTTAAGTCACAACAAAAGAAATCTATGCTATGAAATCAGTGACCCGTATTATCTTAAAAAACTATCTAGCTTTTTGACCGCCTTAAATAAGTTGCTTCCACCTGATTATAATTTGCCCATTAAATCCCTAGACTATTCCGATAAAAAAACTGACCTAAGCAAATATCAGGCAGACACTTATTTTAAATTGTATCAAAACAGCAATTACTCTAAGAAAAGTAAAGAGGTGCTTTACAATACTCGTTACAATGACAGCATTTTAATAAAAGAATCCGATCTTAAGTACAATGTTTCAAATATTTATTTTTCGAGCACAGCTTATACAACTTTAAAAAAGCTAGTCATAATATATTTTAATTCATTTGCGTTTAAACAAGGTGACAAAATTGCAGACGAGCACCGAGACATGTTTGAAACAACAATTCAAATTGGTGGAATTAGAGCGACATGCATATTTTTTGACCTTGCTGAATTTAGAAATACAAAGGAAGCGACTGATATTATTAAAAATGTAAACTCGACGCTATTGCAGCGGGACTTCTTTTTATCACCATAGTGTGGCAGCCAACCTATAACAGCGGCCTCCCTCCATTTTTTTGCGTGTTAACGCTCTAATGTGTAACTTGGACTTACAAAAAACTAACGCCTGCTTTCAAAACGTTAGTGGTAATTTCGTGATGAAAGAACAACAGCTATCACAACGGACAAAGACTATAAATACTGGTGGCTAAAAAAAATAGTAATAATGAAGCGCATGGATCAATCAGAATTGTGGAAATACGATTTAAATCAAGAACTTGAAAAGGTTCAAAAAGGCGAGGCTAATCAGATTGAAGTCTTTATTGAGTCTTACCCTTTATGCAGTCTAAGCAGTGACAAAAAGGAATTTGTTATTATTCGATCGCATGCTTCTCTGGAAGAAGATGGTAAGATCACGACATTAGGGTTACCTCCATGGAATGATGTATTTCCGACAAATACGAGTCGACCGGGACTTACGTTCGTTGATTATGATAACATATATAAAAAAAGCAAGCGTAATTTAACGCATCATTTACCGATTAAGTTCAATTATAAAAGCGTGAGATTCGAGGGAATGATGCTCAAAATTGAATATGACAACACCTTGATTTCACTCTCTCGTTTTAATTTAATTTCAGGGCATGCGGAAAAAACAGAAGAATATTTAACAGAAGAATTCAATAAATTAATAAGTCCTCCAGCTCCCGAACCCAAAGTTAAAAAATCAACTTTAAGCTCCTTGCCAAGCAAACTCTTCGGCACACTTCATTATAAAAAACAGGAGGATGAATATGAAGGTAATTATCAACTAGGTAAGCACAAAATTAATGTCACTATTCATAATTGGGAAAAAGCAGCACTAAAAAAAAATATTGCAAACACAGAAAAGCTTATTAAAGACGGCCTTTATGACAAGATAATTGAGGCTATTTCTGATAATTTAATCAATTTGTATAACGATACCTGGACTCAGGATGGAGAGCAAATAGACAAAGTTGAACTTCTCAATAAAATTTCATGCCAAGGGATTACGATTTATGAAGATGGAAGCATTGTATGTTATTTTGAAGATGGAGATTTGTTTGGAGGTCACTACATTCAAGTGAATGTTTCCTTCAACGGTGAAATTGATGAACCTGTTCTTGCAGGATAGAAAAGAACCATTACTACCAATATGCAAGGGCATCCGTTAAATATACTAATTCAGAAAGCATCAAAACTACCACTAACAGCAGCTTTGCTTTATGGCGAGCGAAGTGGGAATATAAACAGTTGTGCATTTAATAAACATGGTACATTTAGACAGCTCAGTGCATCTAATCCGCCACTTCTTTTGTTGCGCTCCGTTACCTGCAAGCGTGACGACAACTGCTAAACAACAAACTTTTGACCATAGTCATTCATCGATTGCATAATAGGCAATAATTTTTTACCTTCTTTCGTAAGACTATATTCCACTTTCGGTGGAACAACTTCGAAAACCTTTCGGCTGACAACGCCCTGTTCCTCCAATTCTTTCAAAACCTGAGAAAGCATTTTATCATTTATTGTAACAAGTATCCGTTTTAATTCACTAAAACGTTTTTTTTCTTCCCGTAAATTCCAAATTACAATTCCTTTCCATCGACCTCCGACAATTTGTAAAGTTAAATCCACTGGACAATAATAGAATGTGCCATTTAAATTGTATCGTTTCATAATGCAAAGTTGACTTTTAAACCTAATGTTTTATTGGTACTTACCAAAAAGAAAGCACTTTCATATTGGTAAGTACATCAGTAAAGGTAAGCCTTTTTAATAAATTTGGTTCATTATAAATTAATCTAAAATAATATGAAAAAAATCCTAATCCTAGCATTAATCCTTACAACAACATTATCATCATTTTCACAAACAAAAACCAAATCAAAAAAAACAATTATGAAAAAAGCAACATTAACAATTGTAGACGAAAACAAATCTCCTAATTCACAGACAGCTTATTCCGTTTCACGTTCAATATTGGAAGGTAATTGGTTCAAGCTTGATTCTCTGCTAGACGACAACTTTACTTACACTGGAGATGGTTACAAATTTACAAAAGACCAGTACATTGGCTTCATGCAAGAAATGAGAGGTGCGTTTTCCAATTTTGACATGATACTTGAAAAAACAATAGCTGAAACCGACATGGTTTCCATCCGTTTTTCCTCAAAAGTTATTAATACAGGTAAATTTATGGGGGCGCCTAATAATAATAAAAACATAGTGGTATCTGGTATATTTATGAGAAAAATTCAAGACGGAAAAGTAATGCAAGAATGGCAAACAACTGACTTACTTGGAACAATGAATCAGATTGGTTTTGGGGCCATGTTTGGATATTCAATATTTGTTACAGGTTTTAAAGTAAAGCAGTCCCCACCAGTTCGCAAACCAAACGACTTTCTGCATATTAATGGGAAAGTTGAAAATTTCGACATCTTGACTGGGAAGGAGAAAAATAACTACATAAAAAAGTATCTAAAGGAGTTTAACAAAAAGAAATAAAACCTATTAAATGTACATTTATCTTAAGCGGACAGAAAGAAATTTTTGTTCGCTTTTAGTTTTTCATTGAGCATGAGGGGCCTAACGCCAGCAGGTAACAGCAAATAAACCCAAGCGGGCAGACTCGGACATCGCTCGCACGCAAAATTAGTTGCCACTTCGTGACATTTTATTTGCGGCTCGCTAAAAACCATTGTATCTTTAAATAAACATTTGTGATTGTAGACAGTTAAGTGTTCCAAACGCCAACTACTGGGCATTTTAGGGCGACCGTGCAACCTACGTTCTGACATCTGACAAGTGGACTTGAAAAATATCCGAAAGAATTTGAAACAGTATGACGTCATCAACTCTAACCAAGAAAAAATCATTTTTTAAAATTAATCATTTGATTAAATCATTTGTTTCATTTATCTTTACCCAAAATTATTGACAATGGGTAGGGAACAAGATATTACGACACAGGAAAAAATCATACAAGCAGCAAAAACTATTTTCTTCCAAAAAGGCTATGACGCAACACGGACGAGAGATATAGCTACAGAAGCGGACGTTAATCTTGCTATGCTAAACTACTATTTCAAAAGCAAGGAAAATCTTTTTGATATTGTGATGACTCAAGCACTGCTCTCCTTTATGGAAGCAATCGTTCCGATTTTGAATGATGCCGACACATCATTTGAAATAAAAATTAAACTTCTTGTTGAAGCGTATCTAAACAAATTCATTGAAGACCCCGAATTGCCTTATTTCGTTGTAAGCCAACTCAACAAAAAGCCAGAAGCATTTGCAAAAAAGATTAAGTCAAACAAGAAAATTGAAAATTCAATTTTAGTTCAACAATTTATAGACGGAATACAAAATGGGAAACACTTACCTATCAACTTCATTCATCTGATAATGAACTTGGGCGGGCTTTTGGCTTTCCCTTTCGCTATAAAACCGTCTATCCAAAAAATTGGAAAGTTGTCAGATACACAATTCAATACCATTATTGAAGAACGTAAACAACTCATTCCAATTTGGATAATGAAAATGATTTCTGTTAACCATTAATATTAAAAATATGATATACATTACTTCTATACTTTCAGTAATACTTGCAATGGTAAGTGCTTTGTATTTACAACTGCCGACATTCTTTCTGCCACTTGGTTACGGTTGGTCGCACAACTATCCTTTGAAACGTTGGATTTTTAGAATTTTAGCGTTAGCGACATTCATACTTTCCCTAAGCACAAACCCGACAACATGGACTTTACTTGCAATTGGCATTCCTTTCGCTTTTTTTTGGATTTTTTCTTTGTTCAATGCAAATCCTAACTTGTTTATCGCTCTTGAAGACAGCCAAATCATAAAAACAAAAGACCGTATTTATCCTGACGATACAGAAGTTGTTGGCTTCATAGACGACAACGGAAACACTATTTGCTACCCTGTTTATGAAATGGTCATGCCAAGACATATTTTGAACGATACCTTTAGCAACAAACCGCTTTTGGTTTCTTTTTGTGCTGCGTGCCGCAGCACTATGCTTTACAATCCTGTTGTTGATGGTCAGCGTTTGACTTTTGAAGTTCTTGGCGTTCACAGACGAAATATGATTATTCGGGACATACAGACAGGAACTGTTTGGCAACAAGGAACAGGCGAAGCAATGTATGGAAAACTAAAAGGCAAACAACTTGAATTTTATTTTTATCAGCAAACAACATTAACAGATTGGATAAAACAAAATCCAAACACTTTTATAGCGAAAGAAAGTAACAATGTTCGGAAAAGTTTTGTCCCAAAGGACAGGCTGATGAAAGTCCTGAAAAAAGTAACAGAAACGTTTATCGCCCCAGGGAAGACGGATTTAACAGGATTACCTGCAAGAGAAAAAATATGGGGCTTGCAACTAAACGGGCAAAGCAAAGCATACCCAATTTCCGAATTAAAAAAAACACCTGAAATAGCAGATAATTTAGGTGGTGTGGACATTTTAATTAAATATAACCCAAACACAAATCAAATTGGCGGAACTATTAAGACAACTAACGAACAACTAAAATTCCAAAATCATTGGTGGTTCGGTTGGAAAGAGTTTCACCCAGACACAGAAATATGGAAGGAAAAAAACGCCCTATAACAGCACCTGAAACTTATGCAGGCGACATTAAAGCATTTGCAAATTCAAGGTCGCTTCCCTCATAAAGCCGCGCACAAGCTGGCTCAAAGTCTACTAGACTTTGCCCATTTTGCAAAAGACTAAGAAACATGTATCTTTAAATTAACGTTTCGGCAGACAGAGTTTCATAAACCCGCCTCGCGCCTGCTTGCCAAACCTTAGCGGTAATTATTTGGGCCTTACAACTCAAAAACAACTAACCGCTATCAATAATTGTTGTCATTAAAATGAACGAAAAGTCTAATGGGATACAAAAATAAATGGAGAGAGAATTCTGATGAAAGATTAACGGAGTATTTGGACAAAGTAAGTGAAATTGTAAAGCCGTTATTTCAGAACAATGGAAGAGTTGATATGTCAAGTTTTGACAGCAAAGGTGATTTAGAGTATCTATTAGCTCTAATATTGAACTGCAAATTTGCTACAAGCGATGATAAACGCAGTAAGAGTTTTGGTGCGGATGATGTTATCGCAATTCAATTGGAAATTGACAATAATGTATTTCTAAAGTACTGGGGTAAAATAAACTGGTTGTCAAAACCTAGCGATCACGAATGTCATAGATCATATCAAGACCCGTTTTATGGAGAGTTTAAACTCGGAAACAATGGGCTTGAAGTTGTGAAAGTGTTGTTTGGTGATTATGACAAAACTGATTTAGATGGACTACATTGGTTGGAGACAGAAATGAATTGGATGTATGATTTATAAAAAACAGACTCACAACGACATTGACATCGAGAAAGATCCAAACTATCAGTGGTCATTATTGGTTGGACAAGACAATTGAAGAAGAACTAACGCTAACACGGGCTTTGCATTAGTGGGCGGACAGAACGAATAGAAACATTTGAGCAATTAATAAACATTGGTGCTGGCAGACAGTTTTCGGCTTCAAAAGCCCACCAACGCAAAGCCCGAAAACGTTAGCGGTCATTTTAGGACGACAAACTATAATAAAATAAACAGATGGAAATTAAACTAAATTCAATTGCAACAGTAAAAAACTCCAGGACAACACCGACCGACGACTTTTGGGAAACAGTTATTGCGGACATTGAACTTGCAGACCATATTCCGACCGAAGCGTTTGAAAACATTTCGGATTTTTCACATCTGGAAATAATTTACTACTTCGACAAAGTTAAACCCGAAGACATTGTTTTTTCTGGCAGACCAAGAGGAAATCCCAATTATCCATTAGTTGGTATTTTCGGACAACGCAAAAAAGACCGACCAAATACAATCGGGCTTTGTACAGTTGAACTTTTAGAACACAATGGGCGGACAATAAAAGTAAAATATCTTGATGCAATTGACGGGACACCTGTGTTGGACATTAAGCCTGTATTTAAAGAGTTTCAACCCCACGGACAAATTAGGCAACCAATTTGGGTAGCAGACCTTATGAAAAATTATTGGAAGTAACTTTTACCAAGCAATGAACGGCTAACAGCGGATTTAAAATAGTAGAGGTTTCGTGCTCCGCAGACATTGTAAATTGTACTATTAATGGAGTACAAAAAAATAAATTAAAGTTTAATGATGTTTCTTGCACGTTTAAATAAAAGGACGAGAGTAGTTTTGGGATTACAATCATTTTCAATGCTAATTGGTTCTTCAACACACATTAACTGGATTCTGAAAAATGGTATTTTTTCACGACAAGAAAATACGCTATTTGCATCTACAGTATTTTGGGACAGCCTCATGTTCTTTGACCTTTTTGCTGCTTTACTATTAATTATAAAACCTAAGGCGGGTATTATATTAACCGCCACTATTATTACAGCTGACGTTTTGCACAATAATTCATATTGGATCTTTGGCAATCTGCAACTTGAAAATATTGATACGTTACTTTGGGCAATGCTTGCAGGACAAATGCTTTTTTTAGTATTTGTATTCTCAACATTAAAAGCTAACCTTCAGGAAATAAATTACAAGACAAAAACCTTGTTATGACTATGAAGGCTAAAAACCCGTTAGCGCCGATTTGTAATTCGTGCAACTTATGTGATTTTTTGCGCATTAACACTCAAATGCGTAACTTGTACTTAGCAAAAATGGGGCAAGTCCGAAAAACGCTAGCGGTAATACCATGACAAACAAAAAACTTGTAAATATCATCCTGGCATTAATCATTGGACTAATTGTTAGTTGCAACTCTTCACAGACAAGCGAAACAAAGGCCTTACTAAAAACTATTTTAAAAGTGACGGAGAAATCATGCTTAAAGTTTACAAAATAGGGTCCGGCAAAATGAAGTAACAGAAAATTACGCAGGATAATTTTTACAAATTATTAAATTTTTTTCGCAATGAACGATTCACCAAAACCTCACTCCGTGCCTATGTGGCAAATGTTTGTCCGGTCAACATTAATTATTTTAATCGTTGGACTTATAGTGAATGCCATCTATTACAGTTTGTTTGAGACGCTGGTTAAAACTCCGATTCCTGCGCCATACGGGCCGAAGACCGCGCTTATTCAAACAATGATAATTGTGCTGCTGAACGGATACATTCACTACATGCAACGAATAAGCCGTAAAAAAAACACCTTCAGTTTTGTTGCCACTATTCTTACTTTGGCAATAAGTAACCTCCTGTTTTGTGCATTTGTTTGGGACGTACGAACGATGCCATCGATTAATGAAATGAAAAGGCTTTATGGCGAGCCGCGTGTACCTGATATTTTGTTCACGTTGTCAGCACCGGTTGCCATCGTACCGTGTATACTGGGAATGTTTGGTATTCCTGCCATTATTTACAGTAAGCGCTCCAAAGAAGAAGTTAGTTTAGTACAATCCTACCGATCCAAAGCCCTACAATTCGTGAAGGTTTATCTGATGATATCCTCCCTGCTTATTTTGGCGAACATTTTATATTATAACACATATATCAACCTGGGCAAAAATATGTCAACAGGTGGTTTTTCCATAAATGAAATGATTCAAATGACTCTTGTAACAACAGCTGTGGCCGTTTTGCTTTATATCTATATCACTGACAATGGCAGAAAGGCACTACCAATATATATTATCCTTACAGTTTGCGTTACGATTTCAACTTTTTTGGCCGGTTTACCGCACCCAAATGGTCAGCCGGTTTACGATGATTCACTTTGGTTAAGTATTCCGCTAGCAGCCCTTTCAATGATCGCAGAAAGTTTTGGAATTCCACGTTTGTATAAGACCCTGGAAAAAAATCGGAAAGGCGATGCATGAGAATGTATTGGGGAGTGGATGTGAAAGTAAGCAAATTTCGAAATCCACTTCGGGATTACCTATGCAAATTTTGCAGTGTTACCTTTAGACAGCCTTGAATCAAACCCTTGTTTTGGTGCGCAAAAAAAATGGAAGTAATTAAAGAGAGAAATAATCCAGATCCCGTCGTATATCTTTTTATTATTATTGCTTTTGGTAGCAATATCATTCTTTACTTATGGTCAAAGCCAGCATTTTTTTATATGTCGTGTATAATAACCTTCCTTATTTGCATCTTTCAATATTTGCGGATAGTTGAATTTATCATTGACAAGAATAAAATTAAATTAAAGTTTTCGTTTTGCTCGATCCTTTACAAAATTATCGACGCTGACTTTGATACTGTTAAAATATCAAGTTCAGACACCCTTACTTTCTATAAAAATCAATCTGAGCTTTTAAGCATTCAATATGTTGACGACATTGACGAACAGACATACACTTTAGGTTCGATTGAAATTATAAGTGGACAAAAAAGATTTGACATAGGAAATAAAAAGACTTCATTTAATTTATTTAAAAAAATTAAAATTGCGGTATCAAATTACAACGTACTTGCAGAAACTTAAACGTGACGCCTCTTTGAGACGACAACAATTGCTAACAAAGGTCTCGCTTCATTTTTTGCATATTAATACTCAAATGTGTAACTTGACAAAGCAAAAAACTGCGCAAGATCTAAGAACATTATAAACGATTTTGGAAAACGAATGAAAAAACACAATTTTGACATTGTTTGGAAGAATAAATCGATTGAGGCTTTGGAAAATAACAAATGGCCAAATGAAAAAGAATATTCAACCGGACTTATAAGCAGGTGTTATGAGTACAGAAAAATTCCTATTGGTCAATTGACAATAGCACAGTTGCGTACATTAATTGGACAAAACATAGGCTTAAAATATTTAATACCGATAGCCATTGAATTTTTGACCATTGATGTTCTAATTGAAGGGGATTTTTATCCCGGAGACTTACTTGAATCGGTGTTGAAGATCGACGAAAATTTTTGGACTCAAAATTTAAAGCTTAAAGAAAAGTTTGCTGATCTTATTAATTCAAACCATGACAAGATCAAAGGCGAAGAGCTCGACCTTGGTGATTGGTCAGACAAAACAATATAAAAAATATAAAATTTAAACTCATAAAAATGAAATTGATCTTTCCATCGCTTATTTTTTTGTTTGTACTTAATGGTTGCAACTATAGCGACCCTATTACCCCGGCAACTATAATACAACAATTGCCTGCAGGGCCAAACTGGTCGGTTAAACAGGTAAACAGACCAAATTTTTATACCTATAAAATAGCAAGGGATTCGGGTTATGCAACTATTACCGTTAGTGTATTGCGAGAAGAATTGTTTTGTAAATACAATTTCAAAGAATATGAAACTGCAACAGACCTGGCACGTTTGCTTTCATTTTCTGATCTAAAAAAACAATTCGAGCAATGTGAAGGGATGGATGAAAGATCGGTACCCGTTCTTAATTCAACCCGTGATACGACATTAGGTGGCCTTCCAGCATTACTATTTATAAGTGATTATCATAGTATTGATCCGGAAGTAATTATAGGAATTGAATATTATGTGATAAGGGCTGCAGAAGGCTGGATAATTATTGGAAACTCATTTATAAGAAAAGATGAGCACTTGTATCGAAATGAATTTAGTAATAAGTTAAAAGCACTTAAATTTTAAATATCAGGATAAATACGAAATTGATCATTTGGATAAAAAATTGAAATATAAATAATTAAACACTAATTTTAATTGAAACTTGAACAAAAATATTTGTTACTAAAGGGAATTGATTACCAATATCGTATATTCTTTGAGAGAGAAAGATTTCCGGGATTTTCATTATTAGACCATGTATTCACAAATAAAGAATTGGATGAGCCAACTCAGCAAATGACAATTATACAAAACGGTATAAACTTTAAAGCAGTTGAATTTGAGAATGGTTTACTATTTAAATTTGGAGAAGATGTTGAAAATGCTGTAGCTTATGATATCATGCTAAAATTATCTGACGATCTTCGACACCGTTGGGTGAAAACTGCACTTTATTTTGTAGAAAATACTGATGATACGTCTCATTTAATATATTGATCTTCCGGACAAAAAAGATATGAAGATCTTCACCAAATTTACAATACTATTTCTTTTTCTCTCGATAAAATTTTTCGGACAAAACCCTGAAACCAAAACAAAGCTCGAGAATGATGAACTCAAAATGACCTTTCCTAGCATTTATTTTAAACACAAGTCTACAGATTATACCTCAATGCCCTATGCAGTTGATTCTTGCTTTAAATATATTGCAAATAACATTAAAGACCTTAACAGCTATCCAATTTGGCGTGATAGTGCAGAAAAAGAGCGGTTGACTTATGTTCGCATTCAAAAGTTAAAATCAGACCTAAATAAATATATTCCGTCCAGGCAAATTCATTTTCAAAGCATGGGGGCAGCTCAAAAAATTTCAAGGCTCACTATTGAAAAGAGTATTGATAATAAGCAGTCACAGTACTTATTATCTTTAAACAGTGTTCTTGATGTAAGCGGGGCAGTAAAAAATAAAATGGTTCATGGTACTGAAAAGAAACAAAGAAAAAGTATTCCCCGTTTAGTTTGGTGCGGTTGGAAATATGGATTTCACTGGAGTGACAAGGGAAAAACGAATAATAAAACTACAAGTAAAAAATAATATGTTGACACTTAAGCAAACATAAAAATGTTTAAATCATTCTTTTTCATACTCCTTTATTTACTCTCGCAAAACAGTTTTTGTCAAGTTAGTAGCAGTCGATTTATAACTGAAGAAAAAGCTATTTTAAAAGCAAAAAAACAAGGATTGTATCCTAAATTAATTATTAGAGAGAGCGCTGGCTCAGAATATTTAAATACAAAGCTGGACACTGTTAAAGGGGTTTGGATAATTGAGTTCAATAAACAAACATACAAGCACTGGGGAAAAACAACGAAGAATGAAAAAACAGATCGTCGCCACCAATGTAAAAAAACAAATGGTTGTTATGTAATAAGAACGAGGATCATATGGGTGGATGCGATTAAAGGAAAAGTAATAAATAAAAAACGTATGAAAAAAGTTTCGGGGAGTTATGAGTGATCAACCAACACTATCAAAACATAAAAATTTGTATATTTAATAAACGATTGACCAAACTAAAACTATGAGTGATTTTGCAACAAAACATGAAGATGATGACCAAACTTCTGTTTACTTTAACATTGAAGCAGAACAGGTAATGGCAATTGGCCAAAAAATGGAAGCCATCAATGAACAAGCCTATATGAATGGTTATAATTGGGAAGCATTCCTAAACCTTTATTTACAGGCCAATCATCCACAACTTTTAAATGGACTTGATACCGATTCGGAAGCAGGGACATATGTTGCACTATTTGAAAGATCTGATTCTGATAAAGCGGATAAACTTGTTGCTGTTATAAACGAATTAATTAAAGATCCTGAAGAAATTTATAATTTTCTTAAAGAAAACGGTGAAGACATTGAGTGGGATTAGACATTTACATCATCCAGAAAAAACAGGATAAGATCTTAAGAACTTAAAGCAAATGATCTCAAAAGTAAAAATAACAACCATATACAATTGCTCTTTGGAAAGAGCCTTTAAAACCCCGATGCTTTGTGATATCTCTAAAGTTCATACAGGCTATGGTGTTATGCCAAAAGTTACACATTGTACAGATGACGAACATTGGGGAAAGCCGGGGCATAACAAAAAAATATTTGCGGCGGCATCGATAACACAAAAAGGAGGATTTTCTTCAATAGATAAAGTAATTGAACGTGTAGAGAATAAATACTGGAAAATTGAGGTGAGTGATTTTCAATCATGGATGTTGGGATTTTACAAGTTTACAGGAGAATGGCAAACTACAGAGCTTGAACCGGAAAAAATTTTAGTAGAATATACGTATACATTACATTCAAATATTACTCTACTCTATCCTTTAAATTGGCTGTTTACAAAAACCTTTTGGAAGATCTACATGAAAAGAGTTTTAGAAAATATAAGGAAAATGGCTTACAGCAATGAACCTTACCTTTATCAATAAATAAATTACGCGCTTAAATCTATTATTAATATGTCAACTACATTTACACTTCAAACGCAAACCGAAAAAAACTGGGAAACAGGGACTGTTTCTACTAACGCGTATTTGTGTGAGCCTCAAAATACTATTAACAAATTACTTAAAGACTTTTTTACAGAACAAAATTTTAAACTCGCCGATTTTAGCAAGGCTATGCGAAATAATTCGGGGGAAGATCATGATTTTTTGGGTCATGCATTTAACCTAAACTTACTTGAACCGGAAGACTTTCAAAAAAGATCTTTAGGCGACTTAACTGCGTTTATAAAAAAACTCAGTGGTGAAGGACTAAGTAAAGAAGATCTTCAACCTGAAATAAGATACATTACAGAACTTTTGGCGAATGCGGAAACAACTAATTTTTATTTTATATCTGCCGGGATGTTTGACCTTGCGCACCCAAAAAATAAGAACGGAGCATTTTACACTTATTATCACCTCATAATATGGTTCAATAATAACGGATCAGAAATTGTCGTTTGCCAGGTAGCGATGGAGTAAATTTATGACACGAAACATGAATTTTGAAGATCTTATAAAAGAAAGTTTTGATGAATTAAATCAAAAACAAGAGATATTTTTAAGGAAATACGATATAAATTCTTATCCAAATTGGTTTTACGACCAGGCTAGTGGAATATTAACTTTTTCAGGCGACTCAAAAGAATTGAATTTCAGATATTACTCGGTTGGAACATTCTCTACAAAAACTAACACCTGGAAATGGTCGTGGGACAATGATCATACTCTAAAAAGAGTAAAAGAAAAACTTGAGCAAGTAAGAAAATTTGGAGAACAAAATAATTACGAAAAGTTAACGAAAGGAATTTTTGAAAGTGATGAAGCTGAAGCTTGGGAATTTACATCTATTGCTTGTAAGTTATTAAATGGTATGGGAGCTTATCGCCCTGTGAGTGACCATCTAAAAATATTTATGGTAATTCATGCTGTAGTAGATAACGAGAAAGCAAAAGAAGCAAAAGAAAAATTTGTTGACTGCGAAGATCACGAAAGAAGGAGAATTGCCTTTGTTTGTCAACACTTAAAAACTGGTACAAAGTTAGGATTTGAAGAAGCATTTGAAACCTATGAAGACATGGAGTTTGAACAGGAAGATGACGATTTTCAGGCCTGGTGCAATAAATGCGAAAAAATAAGAAATGAAACCGATGGATGGAATGATGAATCGATGGAATTTGCCAAAATAAAAATAGTTTGCGAAAAATGTTACTTTGAAATTAAAGAATCAAACAAATTATGATCACGCAACTTATACGCACGAATTCTAACAACAAAGACTTCCAGGCGCTTGTAAAGGAACTTGACAAAGATCTGAAAATAAGGGATGGCGACGATCATGCCTTTTATGCACAGTTCAATAAGATAGATAGCATTAAACACGTTGTTGTTGCATACCAAAACAACGAACCTGTTGGCTGCGGCGCCTTTAAACCCTATGAAGGAAAAATAACAGAGATAAAACGCATGTTTGTGCCTTTAGAACATCGTGGAAAAGGAATTGCATCATTAGTTTTAGCAGAGCTGGAAAAATGGTGTAAAGAATTAAATTACGAAAAGTGTATTTTAGAAACCGGTAAAAAACAACCCGAAGCAATTCACTTGTATCATAAGAACAATTATAAGATCATTCCAAACTTTGGCCAGTATATGGGCGTACAAGACAGTATTTGTTTTGAGAAGGATCTTTAAAAGCACTCCTGAAAACACCTTATTGTATTTAAATTTTGCCAGAATTTACTCCTATTTTACGTTTAAATACCGAGGTAAACGGGCTTTTATCATATATTGTTAACCTAATCTTAAAGCTTATAGCCCAAAGCCCGTGGCTTTTGCGTATATTTACACTTCACAATTCCGAAAAGGAACCCCAACCACCTAAATTTACACATGGCCAGATCACAAGAAACACAAGGTAAAAAAGAAAAAGAAAGCAAAAAATTAAAAAAGCGTAAAGAAAAAGAAGAGAAGAAATTAGAGCGAAAAGCCAGCGGCAAAAAAAGCTTTGAAGACATGATCGCTTACGTAGATGAGTTTGGAAATTTAACGGATACTCCTCCGGATCCAAAAAAGAAAAAAGAATTAAACCTCGAAGACATTCAGCTAGGCGCTAAAATAGAAGCTGCCATAGATCCTGCAGACTTAATAAGAAGAGGCAACATCAGTTTTTTTAACGAAGAAAAAGGTTACGGATTTATCCGCGACGAAAAGTCACAGGAAAGTATTTTCTTTCACGTTAACGGATTAGTATCGCAACAGGTAAAAGAAAAAGATAAAGTTACTTTTGAAACAGAAATGGGTCAAAAAGGACTTAATGCCATTAAGGTAACTTTGGTTGTAGCTTAAATTTTCTTTAAAAGAAAAATTTATTATATTCATAAATTGAATGTAATTAAAATTATACAGCACTTTATTCTGGGCTTAATTATCGTAGCGCTTCATTCCTGTTTCCTTATCAAAGTTCGTGTACCGGTTAAACATGTTGCCATCAAAGACACCATTAAGGTTTATCATTTTATAGTGTCGGGCAGTCATAAAAATGTTGATACCACATTATTGAACGCCTATAAAAAAGAATCGAAAAGAGCTTATGACTGGATAAGCAGGGAGGCAAGCTGGCATGGAAAAAAATTGCTGTTTAATGAATTTTGGCCGGTAAATATAGATTCGAATGTAAACCACACTTTCGTTTATAAACTGCCAAGCAAAAAATTAACAGTGATATCCAGAAAAAGTTATTTCAGAATAGTAGTCAGAAAAAAAACAAAGAAAGAGAAAGAAATTACCAAGGTACTTAATTGGAGAAAGGATCTATTTGATTCCATCGCACATTCACTTAAAGATACAGTACTTGCGAAAAAACTTCGTCAAAATTATACTTCAAAAGCAGATCGTTCTAATCAAAATGAATTATTTGTTTTACATCTCACAAAAGTTAATACCAACAAAATTTGAGGCTTTTATGATTTAAAAAGAAGTGCCTTTATCGGCCAAAATAAATCACGAACGATCGCTCATGAAAGCATTCACCACTTAGGCGCACCTGATCTGTATATCCATAAATATTGGTTAGGAAAAAGACGGAGAATAGTGAAAAGCGAATTAAGGGAAGAAATAATGAACAGTACTTTTCCAAAAAATACCAATTGCAACAATTCTTATATAAGTAGCTATACAGCCTATTGTATAGGATGGAAAGATCAGCCTGAAGAACTTTACGAGCCTCTTTTAAAACAAAATTTAATGGCAAAGTTCGATTTTTTTATTTCTCTTTTATTACCATTTTGAATTACCAGAAAGCCTTTGTATATTTAATTGAGTTGTTATAGATATTATGGGATACAAAAAAGTTTGTTTTACCTGTAGAAAAGCGTTTAGTGTTTACAAAAATGAGGCACCTAAAGTTAACCTTGCCTGCCCGGGTTGTGGTAAACATACCATTATTTTCAGCCATCTTTTTAAACCCCCAAAACAAACCGATCTTAAAAAATGGAAAGTAGTAGAATTTTTAAAAGATCACGGTTTCGTTTACCAGCGCGTGTATGAAACGCTTACAAACCCTGTTTTAACAGGGCAAAGCGGTTACCCGGAAACAATGGCAGAAGCTAAAAAGTTTATTATTGATTATAAAGATCAGGCCCGTTTGCTTATTTGGGATGATGACAAAAAAGAATTTGTAAAAGTGGGCTAACAAACCTTTTTGTATCTTTAATTATTAAATTCAAGTTCATGAAAAAATCAGCTTTCCTGTTTTTATTCTCTTGTCTTTTTATTTTACAAACAAGCGCTTGCCTTAATTATTATTATTCAGTAGACAAAGAAGGAAATCTTTATTCGCTTGGTGAGACCTGGAAATTTCCCTTCAACAAAAATTTTAATTTAGAGCTTAACGTTAACAAATTAAAAAAACTGGAAAAGAAATTAAAGGAAGAAAAAAATTATATGCTTCTTTCTGATTACGCGGTTTGCTTAATGAAAGTAGGCAAAGCAAAAGAAGCTTTACAAATACTGTCAGAACTTTACAAGCATTACCCTAAGGAATACCAGATCACTTCTAACCTTGGTACCGCTTATGAATTGAACGGACAAAATGATAGCGCGTTAAAATATATAAAACGTGGCTTACGGCTTAATCCGCACGACCATGAAGGCAGTGAATGGATCCATGTTAAAATATTAGAGACCAAACAAAAATTAAAAACAGATCCGGCTTATTTAAATGCTCATAGTGTTCTTGAATTAAGTGGGAAGCAAAAAACGGATAGCGCTGTTCGCCGTCAATTAGACATACAATTAAAAGAACGCGTGCCTTTTACTCCTGGTCAGGATGCTATTATGGCAAGCCTGTTTACTGATCTCGGTGATCTTTCTGCTAATTTACGATCTATTGAATATGCCCGTGCCTATTACCAGATAGCAAAAGAATATTATGGAGGAAAAGCAGAAATCTTTGATCCGAAAATAAAAGGAATGACAGCGCTTATTGCTAAGTATAAAAACATAAGACCTGAACACGATAATAAAACAGAATCAAGCGAAATAAAAATACATGGTATAAATTATAAAGAAATACTTATTGATAATACCCGTGGTTATAAAATAAACTGGAATGAGATCAACACAAACACTGATGAGTTATTAGCACTGGCAGATCTTTCAAGAACGGTAGCAGAAGTTAAAGAAACTGCTGCAAAAGATACGGGCGAATTAAAATTAGCGCAAGAGTACAAAGATAAATTAGATCAAAAAAATATTGAAGTTGCTAAACCTGCGGAAGAGTCTGCAAAAAAACAGTTTTGGCTTTATGTTATTATTGGTTTAATTGCTTTTTTAAGCCTGGCTTTTTATTTTATTAAACGCTCAAAAAAATAATATGTCGTTATATCTTTCATTACAAAACAGGTTAAGAGAGCAACACCTTTCAATTGAAGAGATCATTAAGAATGTAAATTCTTCAAGACTAATGCTGCAGCCTGCTCCCGACAAATGGAGCGCCAAAGATAACCTTGCGCATTTGGCAAACTATCAGCCCATTTTTATTGAACGCATAAATACCATTCTTAAAAATGATACGCCATCTTTTGAACGCTATTTAGCAGAGAATGATCCTGAGTTTGAAGCCTGGCGAGCCATGGAAATAAAAGAGCTTTTAAAAAGATTGAAAACCCACAGAGAACAACTTTTTAATTTAATTACTTCTCTTTCGGAGAACGATCTTCAGCGTATTGGAAAACATCCGAAATTTGGCCTGTTAACCATTACGCAATGGGCAGAGTTTTTTGTTCTACACGAAGCACATCATATTTTTACTATCTTTCAGCTTACCAACGATATTCAATTAAAATGAGAACAACTATAAATTTTTTAATGATCATTATTGCAATTACTTTATTTAGTTGCAAGGATAAAAATAAACCTGAAGAAGAACAGCCTCCGGTAACTACTACTCCAACAAATCCTGCAACAAATGCATATGGTTTTAATGTCTTAAAAAAATTACGTGGCATCTGGAACGGCCCCGTAACCTCCACTACTCCACTTGGCGGGTATCCCGAGTGGATAGTTGATTTCAGGCCAAATGCGGAGAACCAGATCTCAGCAAAAAATGAGCTCGATACTTTGAATGATATTTTTATGTCGTTTTTTATTGCAAAATATAATAACCAGGAAAAAGTTGCTTTTCGTAACGGTGGTTCGTTTACTGGTATGAAACGCGTATCTTATTTTTTAGCAGATAGCGTTTCTGAAAATGGCGTTAATTCTTTTTATCGTTTTTGCGAAATAATAAAAGGTAAAACACGTGCTTATACCGAAGTTATTTTCAGATCAGATAGTTTATACATCAGATCCTACACCAATAAATATAATTCACTTACAAGCTCCGCGCCACATATGACCTGGAGCGCGAAGCTTCAGGACACAACATCTGCACAGCCCGCCATTACAAATTTTATGTTTCCAAAAAACACCATCACAAAAGATCTCTCAAACAGTTTTACAAGCTTAACTGAAGCTATATTTTTTGCAACATCGGGTATTCCGGCCGGAGATCCATATGCCGAAAACACACAACCTTACCTCGGAAAAACAACTGCAACATATAATTACGCGGCTACCTATACACCTAATCCTGTCAAAAAAGTATTTCTTGTAATTACTACTCAACCTTTATTTTCAGGCTTTACATTTAATAGCAGTAATTTAAAATACAGGTCGCGTTACGTTATACTTAATGCCAGCAGCACTACTTTCACGTTCAATTACATGCATCCCGGCAGCTATTATTATTACGCTTTTTATGATAACGACGCTAACAATATCATTAATAGTGGCGACTGGATAAGCACAACAAATACACCTATAACCCTTGGCGCACTAGCAACAACAACTGTTAATACCCAGATCAATTTTACTATTCCATAGCCCTTTGCGGAAAACGAAAAATTTGATATATTTATAGTCCCCATTTACAATAATAGTAACGGCTGCAAGGGGTTAAAAGTGGCTAATAAAATGTATAATATTTAACACCATGTGGAGGCTTCTTGAAATAATTGCTGCAGCAGCGATCGTACTTATTGCTATTACCGAATTTTTTTATCCATTAATTGCAGGTAAACCCATTTTTGGTTCATTCAGAAAATCAAAAAACAATACAACAACTTCAGCAACAATGGATAGCTCTTTAGATCAAAAAATAAATAAGGCTAAAGAAAAAGTTGAAGAAATTAAAAATGTACAAAACGAAGTAGACAAGAACTACAAAACTGCCGAACAATTAAAAGAAGAAGCAGATAACTTATTAAATAAAAATAAATAATGAATACTTTTCTTGAAAAGCTAAAAGCTATGTTTACAAATTTAAATACGAAAAAGATCCTCATGTTAGGATTTGGCGTTTTGATCCTTATCTTTCTTTTATTCTCGGGCCGATTGGTTGAGAACGTAGATAACTCTGAGATCGTTATTATACAAAGTGCGTTTAGCGGTAAGATCGCTATTCATACAACTCCCGGGCCGGTTGCGCAAAACTTTGGAACTGCAACGCATTACAAAAAATCAAATCAATTTTGGTTCAGTAATAAAAAAGACGAGAACAATAAAGATAATTCACGAGCTTCAACCTCTGAGGATAATTCTATCAAGATCCGTTTTAACGATGGCGGCCATGGCACCATTTCAGGTTCTGTGCGTTGGTATATGCCACAGGATGAAAAAGCAATTTTAAAATTACATACCGATTTTGGATCGCAATTAGCTATTGAACAACAATTAATTCGCCAGGTGGTAACTAAAGCTGTTTATATGACGGGCCCTTTAATGTCTTCAAAAGAATCATCAGCAGAAAAACGTAATGATCTTTTATCGTATATCGAAGATCAGTCTATTAACGGTGTATATCGTACAAAGCAGGAAGATATTAAAGTTCATGATGATCTTATGAATACTGATAAAACAATTACTGTAGTTAAGATCGTTGAAAAAGGCAACCAGCCTTTGCGCCAGGAAGTTTCTGCCATAAAACAATATAATGTAAGCTTACAAGGTTTGGCACTTAACTCCATTGATTACGATGAAGAAGTTGAAAAACAAATAAAAGTGCAGCAACAAGCTTATATGCAGGTACAAACCGCTATCGCTAACTCTAAAAAAGCTGAGCAGGATGCCATCACAACTGAGTTGCAAGGTAAGGCATCGGCCGCAAAAGCAAAATGGGAACAAGAGGTTATAAAAGCACAGGCTATTACGCAAGCCCAGCAGCAAAAAGAGGTTGCAGAACTGGAAGCACAAACAGCGATACTGGAAGCACAAAAATTAAAAACAGAAGCGGATGCAAGATCATACGCCAACTCTAAATTGGTAACCGCTGGTTTAACACCACAAGAGCGCGCACAATTTGAAAAGGATACAAAGATCGGTGTTGCAGAAGCACTTTCTAAAATCGTATTGCCTTCTACTTATATGAATGGTGGTAGTAATAAAGATGCCTCTTTACTTGAAAGTATTTTAGGCGTAAAGCTTTTAAATAACGATAAAGCAAAATAAAAGTAATTTTAAATTAAAATGTAAATCGCAGTTAACAAATGTTAGCTGCGATTTTTTTATTCCTATAATTTAAACAATAAATTTTGTAACTTTAAAAAAATGAATACAAACCTCGTAAAATATTATAAAGACAGGGCAAAAGAGTACGAGCGAATTTATTCGAAACCTGAAAGGCAGGAAGAATTAATTGCTTCCACAAAAATTTTACAAGAAATATTCATTAATAAAAATGTATTCGAAATAGCCTGTGGTACTGGCTACTGGACCGAACGCATAGCCCTAACAGCTCATTCAATTTTGGCTACTGATATAAACACGGCTGTTTTAGAGATAGCGCAACAAAAAGAATATCCGAAACAAAATGTAAAGTTTGAAATAGTTGATGTTTTTGATCATCGATCAACTACAAAGCATGAATCTGTTTTTGCGGGCTTCATTTGGAGCCATATAAAAAAGCAAGAACTTCCAAATTTTATTATTGCCATAAGTTCAATTTTAAAACCTGAAGGTACACTTGTAATAATGGATAATAATTTTGTTGAAGGAAGTAATCTTCCTGTTACCAATACTGATGAATTTGGAAACACATACCAAACAAGGAAATTAGACGATGGAACTTCGCACATGGTATTAAAGAATTTTCCGACTGAAACTTATTTTAAAGAAGTAATGAAAGCGTGTTCAATAGAAATAAAATTCATTAATTTAAAATATTATTGGATTGCGGTTATTAAAGCCAAAAAGTAGAAATGAAAATGATAATTAAATTCCTTGCTCTTTTTATTTTAGTATCATCTGTTTGCTTTGCCCAGATCCCAACTACCACTTCACTTATAAAAAAACTGGATAATAGTCAGTTTACTATTATGCATAGTGAAAAGGCAACTTTTAGTATGAATAGCAAACCTGCTTTGCAATTGATCAAGAGAGGCGCTTCCACCTCAACCAAGCTTGTTGCCGCATTGAATGATACTACTAAAACAATTATGGCGCATTTGGTATTATGTCATATTTATTTTAAAGTTGCCACTTTTGCCGGGCCAAAAAGTTTAATGGAAAATAATAAAGAGATTTTTAAATATTTTCTTGGTCAGAAAGACGGTGAAGGCTTGATCATAAGTGAAATAAAAGAGAAAGAGACCTACAAAATGTATCTTGAAGAAAAGGATCGCCAATCAATAGTTGAATATTGGAAAAAGAAGATCTCAAAAAAATAAGATAAAATCTCTAACTTTAATAAAACAATTTTAAACTCAGTATCATGGAAAATAAATATAACTACGTTACAAAGCTGGATGTAAAATTTGAGCATTTACAAAAAATGGATGTGAACCAAATGGTTAAAAACTGTACGGATAAATGGTTCAACCAAACATTAACGCAGGTAAATGATAGCGTTGTAAGGATTGGAATTGTGGAAGGTGAATACCACTGGCACAAGCACGATAATGACGATGAGTTCTTTTTTGTTTTAGAAGGCCAACTATTAATTGACCTTGAAGGTGAAACTATTGAATTAAATCCCAACCAGGGTGTTACAATTACAAAAGGTGTGATGCACCGCCCGCGTGCTCCAAAAAAAACTGTTATGTTAATGGTAGAAACCAGTGCAATACAACCAACCGGTGATTAATATGGAAGCTTTAAAAGAATTAGAATTTATAAATAAGATAGAAGATAGTTTTCCGTTCGAAAATTATCTTCACTGTCTTAAATTAATTGATGAGGCTGTTTTAATTTCTCCCAATTCGGTATTTGCTGTAATTGACGAGATAGCCAAAATAGCAGGTGGAGATTCGGTTTCGGAAGAAGCACTTATTAATCTTTTAAAACATATTGATAAAAAATTTGAGCATCCCTTACGTAAATTACTTCTTGAAACAGCACAAAATATTATTTTACAGGAAGAAATTACGATCAAAGAAACAATTGCCAATATGGAATTAGTGCGAAAGCATCCAAGACAATATGCCGCCTTAAGCACTTTATATTTTTCTACACCTGATAAAGACGGGCAATTAGAAAAGGTTTGGAATAGTATTACTGATGAATGGAATGAGAACGATTCTCTTTTTGAAGAAGAAGAAAGTAACGATTAAATTACCATTTCCCGCCTGAGCCGCCGCCGCCAGAGCTACCACCACCAAAGCCGCCAAAGCCACCACCGCCTCCTCCTCCGCCGAAACCGCCACCACCCCAGGATGTTCTGCTGCCCCCGCCATAATATGTTCTACCACCGCCACCAAAACCACCTTTGACCATGAAAATAAAGATTAAAATAATAACAATGGTTAAAAATATTGTTCTTCCTTTTTCACTTGTATTTCTAGTATAATCTTTTTGATTGATCTCGCCTTTAGCCAATTGCATTAACACGGTTGTTCCTTTATCCAAAGCGGTGTAATTTTCACCGTTCTTTAAATAAGGATTCATTTCGTTTTCACGAATACGCTTGGTGGTCAGGTCGGGTATAGCGCCTTCCAGACCATAACCAATAGCAATAAAAAGATCGTGGCTGTTTGGTTTTAAAAGAACAACAATTCCATTGTTTGCGCCTTTTTTACCTACACCCCACTCGTTGATCACTTTTGTTGCATAATCGGCAGGCTCCAAACCGTTAAGATCATCAATTATAACAACGCATACCTGGTTAGAAGTTTCCCTGCTGAACTGAACGAGCTTGTCTTCTAATTGCTGAGCTTCTGACGAGTTCAAGAACTGTGGAAATTCAACAGAAAGGTTATTATAAAGCCTTTGAGGACTGGGACGTTCAGCAATTTGAGCAGAAACAAAACCGATCAGCACGAAAAATATAAAGCTTAAAATTTTGCGCATCATTAAAACGAAATAGTATTTGTTAATTCGTTTGTATCATCACTCTTTCTTGGAAAAAATTTACCAAGTTGGTCTCCGCATTCGTAAATACATTCAGATAAGGCTTGAGCTTTACTGTTTTTCTTAAATTTTTTAATAAGCTCATTCACTACCTTTTGCCAAAATTCGTTCCCTAATTTTTGGTGAATGCCTTCATCGCCAACAACGGCTATCTTCCTGTTTAATACAGCCATGTAAATTAAAACGCCATTACGTTCTTTGGTTTCATGCATTTTTAATTTAGTAAAAACTTTTTCAGCGCGTTTTATTTCACTTCCAAAACAAAAATTTTCAATGTGCAAACGAATTTCGCCAGACGTTTTTAATTCGGCCAAAGCAATAGACTCTATTAGCAAAGTTTGCTCTTGCTGATCAAAAAAATTACGTGCTGTTTTCATATTAAGTTAGAATTCCAATTAAAATTCTACTTTAGGTGCTTTCTCTGCACCGGCTTCTGCTTCAAAATATGGCAATTGAGTCATGCTGCCAGCAATTAAGCTTCCGGGAAAAAACTGAATAGCTTTATTAAAATCACGTGCCATTTCATTATATACTTTTCTTTCCTGACCTATACGGTTTTCACAACCTTCTAAAGTTACACGCAGGTCACTAAACGCCGCGCTAGATTTTAAATTCGGATAATTTTCTGTTACCATTAACAAACGTGATAAAGCACCGCTTAACTCACCTTGCACAGATTTGTATTTTTGAATGGACGCTTCATCTAATTTATCAGGATCGATAGTCATTTGCGTGGCTTTTGCACGAGCTGTAACCACGCCTTCCAAAGTACTTTTCTCGAAATTAGCTTCGCCCTTAACAGTTGCCACAATGTTAGGAACAAGATCAGCACGGCGCTGATACTGGCTCTCTAGCTGTTGCCATTGAGCCTTTGCATTCTCACGCAAACCAACAAAACTATTACGTTTGTTGCAAGACCAAATACCGCCAAATACAGCGATCACACCAAAAATTAAAACTGCAATTAATCCTTTACTCATAATGTATAAATTTTTAAGTAAAGATAATAGTAAAACCTTATCCCAAACAGCCGCTTAACATAAATTCTGTTTGTTTTTCAAATATAATAAACAGTCGGTAAAACGCCGTTTTCTTTATGTAAATTAGTATAAATAACCGGTTAACAAACCTATTTTAATTTTTACCGCATGAATAAACGAAATTTTTTAAAGTCGCTGCTGTTTACAGCCACACTACCAATAACCGTAAAAGCGAAAAGTTTTAGTGAAGAACTGCCCGTGGTTTGGACGACCGATGATGAGCTGGATCAATGGCAGTCTGTTAGAAATGATTACAAATTAAAACCCGATTATATTAATCTTGAAAATGGTTATTACAGCATTTTGGCACAACCTGTTTTAGATGCCTATCTTGAAGATCTGAAGATGGTTAATATGGAAGGCTCCTATTACATGCGCACTGTGCAATATGACAATAAACAAAAAAGCAAAGAACGTTTAGCACAATTATTAGGTTGCAGTGGAGAAGAATTAATTATAACCCGCAATACAACAGAATCTTTAGATACCGTAATTTCAGGCATAGACTGGAAAACCGGCGACGAAGCGGTAATGGCCGAGCAGGATTATGGCAGTATGCTGGATATGTTCAAACAGCAAGCCAAACGTTATGGTATGGTGAATAAAATAATTTCAATACCATTAGATCCAAAAAGTGATGAGGAAATTGTGAAATTATATGAAGCAGCTATTACACCTAAAACAAAATTATTAATGATCTGCCATATGATAAACATTACAGGGCAGATCTTGCCCGTAAAAAAGATCTGCGATATGGCACACAGCAAAGGTGTTGAAGTAATGGTTGATGGCGCGCACGCGGTTTCGCATATTGATTTTAAAATAAGCGAATTGAATTGCGATTATTATGGAAGCAGCTTGCACAAATGGTTAGGTGTACCTTTGGGTGTTGGCATTTTATATGTAAATAAAGAAAGAATTAAAAAACTATGGCCAATTTACGGTGAATTTAATTTTAAAGAAGAGGATATCCGAAAGCTGAATCATACAGGTACTATTTCAGTAGCGGCTGATATAGCAATTAACCACGCTATTGATTACCAAAACGGCATAGGTATAAAACAAAAAGAAGCACGTTTACGCTATTTAAAAAATTTATGGGTAAGCCAGGTGAAGGATATTAAAAAAATAAAAATAAACACGCCTTCAGATAAGCTGCGAAGCTGCGCTATTGCCAATGTTGGGGTTGAGGGAATGAAACCTGCTGATCTTGCAAAAACATTATTGGATAAATATAAAATATGGACAGTTGCAATTGATACATCCAATGTACATGGCGTTCGTATTACGCCACATCTATTTACTTCTGTTGCCGAAATAAACAAACTGGTTATTGCTTTAAAAGAAATT
Organism: Chlorellidium tetrabotrys; assembly: GCA_032273165.1. Lineage (NCBI taxonomy): Eukaryota > Xanthophyceae > Mischococcales > Botryochloridaceae > Chlorellidium > Chlorellidium tetrabotrys. Next base: position 10,315 of record JAUKPS010103485.1, on the reverse strand, counting down.
GCGGCATAAAAAACAATGGAATGATAGTTCCCGAAAGGCACTGCAAAAACTCCTAAAAAATCTAAATATTAAGATTTTAGGTTATTAACCGTTATAAGGTTTATAACTATCAGGTTCTAAAACCGAACCTTTTAAAATTATCAACGTACAAGAAGTTAACTATAAACTCAAACATACCCGATACCCTTATCTATTATACTATATAGAGGGGCTGGTAAAAAAGCGTCTAAACAGTTTATCCGTACCAGTATTTAAAAATTTAAAACTCTTATTGAAAATGAAAAATTACACACACTTAAAACTTATTCGTTATGAAAACAAATCTCTACCTTCCAACAGTGTTGGCGGTTATCATTCATGCAGTGGTACTCGGCCAGCCAGGCAACCAAATTACTCAGATTAGAAAAACGCTTATCAACCAGGAAAGCAAGATCGTTAATGTTAATTACGCAACAAAATCTGTAGCGTTAGAATTAAATGATCTTCTTAAAGAAGCAAAAGAACTAAACATTACCGCACTGGCCTTTAGAGACGCTGCAAAAACAAAACGCGGCGATGAGAAAAAAGAGTTGACCATTGAAGCTCTTTTCTTTGAAAAACAATTTGTAATTAAGCAAATTGAGATCTCAGAACTACTGGCAAAAGAAACCTATCAAAAATTATATCAAAACCGAAACTACATTAACGTGTTGTTGAAGGTCATCAAAAATGACGATATCACTACCGCTATGGCTGTTAATCTAAATAGCGAAGCTGAAAAATGTATACGTATGGCAAAAGAAATGCGTGAAGAAGCATACGCGCAGGCAAATATTGTTTCTAAACTTGGTAATCTTACCAATGCAGAAGATGAAGAAGTAAGTGCTTTAAATAAACAACAACAGGTTTTTGACATCATTGAAAGAGTTAACCCAAAAGTAACAGTAAGATAATATTGCGTGAAGGATCGCAGATGGCACAGATTGAACTGATACGCATAGATCAGTGCAGGTCTTTTAAATCAGCGTTATCTGCGCTCCATCATTTTGAATTTTGGTTTCTTTTTTATAGTTTTAGGTAAACTAAAAACCAAACTATGAAAACAACAATGAGATCTTTTTTAGCCGTTGCAGCTTTTACGCTGGTTTCATCGGTAGCATGCGCACAGTATAAAATGGATAGCGATGGCAAAACGCTTCGTAACTCCAGCAACTCATCAGTAGCGCACATTGACAGTGATGGAAAGACCATCCGTAACTCCAGCAACAGCTCGGTGGGCCATGTTGACAGCGATGGGAAAACCATTCGTAATTCAAGCAACTCTTCTGTATTAAAAGTAGATGGAAATGACATCCGCAATTCGAGCAATAGTACCATTGCTAAAATGAGCGATGTTACAAGTGCAATACAAGGTGCAAAACCAGAGGCCGTTTATGTAGCGCTTTGGTGGTTCATTGTAAAAGGAAATCAATAACGCTTTAAATTGTATACATTAAAAAAGCCCGGAATAATTTCCGGGCTTTTTTAATGTGTTTACCTGGAAATTATTAGTTTCTCATTTTTAAGTTCTTTACTCTCGCAAAACACCTTTAAGAGGTATACACCGCCTGGTAAAACATCTTCTTTTAATTGTATTTCGCTATAAATTGCATTCAGCTGTTTACTAAATAAAAGTTGGCCATGCAAATCATAAATACAAACCAGCGCTTCCTTATTAAACGAATTCTTTATTTTTAAATTACCACTTGTGGGGTTCGGATACACCTCAAGCGTATTTTCCAGACTATTTTCGCTATATCCAAGCGTAAGTTGTTTTAATTGAACGAGATTATGCAACAACATAAAATCTAAGCCGTGATACTCACCAAATGAAAAACTCAAGGTATTTGTTCCTGCGGCACTCGCTAAATTTCTATTTGGCCAAACAAACATATTTTCACTATACCATGTACCGCCCGTAGATTTGGAGCTTGGAGAATAGTAATAATTTCCATTTTCATCTGCTTTATTTAAAAGATTGTTGTATAAACTATCATGTATTAGGTTTGGGCCGCCATACAAAACCTGCCTTAAAAGTGGGTAGATTTCCATTTTATATGACAATGCATAGCTATCAACAGACGACCGGTTATCGTTTGCCACTGCGGCGGTTACTAAAAACATGTGAACATTGTCGGCAGTTAACGAGGCTCCTACCGGAAAATTAATAGTTGGAAAAATATTCCAACTAGAAGTTGCTGCAAATCCAATGGTTGTAGCATCATCGTAATTTATTCCTGTAATATTATAACCTGCTTTTGCAATTCCATTGCAGTATGCCGTTGTATTTTCACCACGCGAAACATTATTACCGCTTACAGGGTTTTTAATTATCCAGGCATTTTGTTTTATATAATTGATCAATCTATCGGTTATCTCCTTTGCTTCAGAAGATAAGTTAATGCCACCATAATTTTCATTACAATATTTCGCGCACAACGAAAGGCCCATCATTAAATGATAGAATTGATCCTGGCTTTCTTCATTATCTAAATTCCCTAAACATAAACCGGTTAAGGGTAAGCAATAACTCGAACCACAGGCATAATTTGAAACAATACAGCTGTCGGAATTAAAGAACAAAGGATTAACAGAGTTTGTTGCATATATCATTGAAGGGGAAACATCATCTCTTACAAAAAAACCATTCATATCTGACACTCCACCATAATAGATCTCTGCAACACTGTCAAGTCTATTAATTGTATTTAAAGCCAGGTACAATTCATGAATTGTTTGTGAATAATTTTGGCTATTTATTTTTTTTATTTCATATTCTGTTGCTAATATCCCAATATACCATCCTAAAGAAATTCCGGCGTCACCCCAATGATTAATGCTGTTGCCACTAAAAACTGTTTCGCGGGTAGACATTGGAATTCCTTGTCCTTTAGCGGCTCCTAATACGCTAAATTTTGAATTAAAACGAAAACGGTAATTATCGTACTTTTGACTCAGTGTGATCTGAGCGTTTACAATTACAGAATTTAAAAAAATAAATAATAGGATTTTTATTTTCATAGATTAAAACTTTCTCTTCTTAGCGTAGCTTTCTCTTAATCTTCTTATTTTTTCCTGGCTTCGTTTACCACCCAATTGTTCTTTTTTATTTTTCTCTTTCTTTTCATGGAAGGCTCCTCCACCTGTAACTTCTATTCTTTTCTGTTTTGCTAAATTCTTATCACGTGTAACAGGTATTTCTTCTTTTGTTAGCTCTTCATTTACCTCTACATCTTTTGACATTTTAAGAATAGGGATCTTTTTATTCATAAGAGTCTCAATTGCCGCCAGGAAGGGTTTTTCAGCGTCGGTTATAAAGCTCATGGCAATACCGGCTTTATCTGCCCTGCCCGTTCTACCAATACGGTGAATATATGCGCCGGCTTCTTTTGGGATGTCAAAATTAATAACATGCGTAACATCCGGAATATCCAAACCGCGCGCAATAATATCTGTTGCAATTAATAAACGGTGTACACCTTCATCAAAATATTTTACAGATGCGAAGCGCTGTGGCTGCGATTTATTAGAATGAATAACGCCGGTCTCGGTTGGAAAATCTTTTTCAAGGATCTCGTAAATATCATCAGCGATCTTTTTATTCTTTACAAATAATAAAACTTTTGTAAATCCTTTTTCATGTTTGATCAACCATTTTAATAAATTGATCTTGGTATAAAAATTAGGAACAAAATAAGCGTACTGTACAATTTTCTCTAATGGTGTTCCTCTTGAAATAAGCTCAATATATTCCGGCGTATTAAAATATTTTGAGATCATTAATTCAACATCTTCGTTTAAAGTTGCAGAAAATAAAATATTTTGTCTTTTAGGGGGCAACGAATCCAGTATCTGCGTTAACTGTGCCCTGAAGCCCAGGTTAAGCATTTCATCCACTTCATCTATCACTAATTTTTTTACAGAACCTAATTGCAGGGTGCGGCTTAAGGTAAGATCGATAAATCTGCCTGGAGTGGCTACTAAAATATCAAGTCCATCGTACACTTTTTGTTTTTGCGTATTGATATTTGAAGCGCCATAAACACCATAAAATCTTACACTCATAAATTTGGCAAGTTTTTCAATTTCACCTACCACCTGTGCCACTAACTCACGTGTGGGCAAAATAATTATTACGCGTGGCTGGCGTTGCTCCGAATAAGTTAATTGTTTAAGGATGGGTAATAAATAAGCATAGGTCTTTCCGGTTCCTGTTTGCGCAATACCCACAGCATCTTTACCCGATGAAATAACAGGGAATGCCTTTTCCTGGATGGGTGTTGGATTCGTAAATCCAATCTCATCAATGGCGCGTAAAAGTTGTTTTGAAAGGTTAAGATCGTTAAAAGTGCTCATTTGTGTTTATTTACACAAAGATACTTTAATTAATTAAATATCTATTTTTCAAGCATTCCGCCTGAGACCCAGCGACGGAACTGATCAAGCTCAGCCTCTGTAAGTTTTTCATCAGGAGGCATATTCTTTATCTCAAGAACATGCTTGGTTACTTCACCACGTTCTCCAAATTTTTTAAGATTTGCATAGATCTTAAAATTCATGCGATTTTTACTTTCGTCATGACAACCACTTGTATTGCAACTTTTAGTCAATAAAGGCTGCAGCGTTTCATAGGTTACAGGTGTTGTATCTTTTTTTACTTCAGCAGCTACAGGAGTTGAAGTTTTTGTTTCTTTTTTTGTTTTACAGGCAATAATTGTAATTACTGCAAAAAACGAAAATATAATAGTTGCTTTTGAGTATCTCATAATATATATTGTATGTGCGAAGTAACAAATTTATTAGCAGATAAATAAATTGCTTTTATTAACACTGTTCCAATACCAAAATTAATTTAATGTGTTAATTTTACTTATCCTTTATTATAACTAATGGACAGAAAAGATTTCTTAAAATTATTGGCATTATTTCCCTTATCAGGCGTAGCAATGAAACTAAACGAATTAAATAAATTAACCGAAACTTTCGGTTCAACCGATCAAATGCCTGTTTTATTTATAGGACATGGCAATCCAATGAATGCTATAAACGATAATGAGTTTGTTACCGGCTGGAAAACTATAGGAAAAAATTTACCTAAGCCAAAAGCTATTTTATGCATCTCTGCTCACTGGGAAACCAACGGTACTTTTGTTACTGCTATGAAAGCCCCAAGAACCATTCATGATTTTGGTGGTTTTCCGAATGAATTATTTGAAACAAAATATCCGGCACCTGGCAGCCCGGAGTTTGCATTAGAAACAAAAAAAGTAATTAAAAAAACAACTGTTGGCCTGGATGAGAAGTGGGGCCTTGATCACGGCACCTGGAGTATTTTAAAACCTATGTTTCCGAACGCGGATATCCCTGTTTTTCAATTAAGTTTAGATTATAATCAACCACCACAATATCATTATGAACTGGCAAAAGAATTAGCAAGCCTTCGTAAAAAAGGCGTTTTAATTATTGGCAGTGGTAACATGGTACATAATTTAGGAATGGTAAAAGCCACATCTATGGCTGATCTTGATAAAGAATATGGTTTTGACTGGGCTATTGAAATGAATACGATCTTTAAAAATAAAATTACCGCGCAGGATCATAAAGCTTTGATCAATTATGAATCGTTAAGTAAATCGGCCAAATTAGCGATCCCAACACGCGAACATTATTTACCCTTACTTTACACTTTAGCATTGCAGGAAAAGAATGAAACACCAAAGTTCTTTAACGATAAAGCCATTGCAGGATCATTAACTATGACCTCTGTTTTATTGTCCTCCTCTTGAGGTTTTGCGAAGCAAAATGAAGTCCCGGAAATTACAGAGGAGGACATCTACTTAGCTTTTTTCTTTTTAGGTAATACCTCTTCTACTGTTCCTTCCGTATCACCAAGGTTCCTACCCCATTTGGCAATGCTTTCAACAACCGGTAATAATGTTTTACCAAAAGGTGTTAATGAATATTCTACACGCAAAGGCACTTCTGCAAAAACTTCCCGTTTAATAATTCCATCTTCTTCTAAACTTTTTAATTGAAGGCTTAACATTTTTTCGGTGATATCCGGTATTTGTTTTCTTAATTCGCCAAAACGCATGGTCTTATTGCGCAGGTACCAGATCACAACAGTTTTCCATTTACCGCCAATAAAATTCATGGTTACATCCATTGCACAGTGAAACGTATTGCCACGCAATTTGAAAACATATTCTTTACCTTTTATGATCATTTGCTAATTTTTTGTTAAATTATAATACTGTCAAATTTGACAGGTATTGCAAAGGTAAATAAGTGTAGTTATGTTTGCAACTATAATTTTGATAGTAATAATTTAAAAAACGAAATAACATGAAAAAAATAGCACTACTTGGAACAGGAACAGTTGGACAAACATTTGCCACACGCTTAACAAGCCTTGGTTACGAGGTAATGATAGGCACACGTAATTTGCAGGAAAAACTTTCTGCTCCGGGAAAAGATGGTGCTAAAAATGCTTTTGCACAATGGCATGAAAAGAACAGTAATATTAAAGCAGGCACATTTGAAGAAGCCGCAGCTTTTGGCGAGATGATCTTAAACGTTTCACAGGGAGCAAACTCAATAAATGTATTGAAACTGGCAAAGGCAGAAAATTTAGATGGAAAAATATTGGTTGATATATCAAACCCTTTGGATTTTAGTAAAGGTATGCCTCCCGGATTAATTCCTGAATTAAGCAATTTTAATTCCCTGGCAGAAGAAATTCAAAAAACATTTCCAAATGCAAAAGTGGTAAAAACATTAAACACCATGTGGTGTGGCATTATGGTTGACCCTTCGATCATAAAAGGAGATCACGTAAATTATATTTGTGGCAATGACGAAGCTGCAAAAACAGAAGTAAAAACATTTTTAAATACATTAGGCTGGAAAGATCAAAACATTCTTGACCTTGGAGATATCACTTCTGCAAGAGGCACAGAAGCCGTGTTACCGGTTTGGTTACGTATTTATGGTGCTAAAAAAATGGGCGCTTTTAATTTTAATATTGTGAGTTAAAACGCACTGTCATGTCGATCCCGGTCGAGACACGTATATGTGTCTCGACTCCACCCAACGTTACACTCCAAACAAATCATAAACAAAAAAGTCCCGGTACGTCCGGGACTTTTATTTGATCAAAAATGATAGCAAGATGTGTTATCTCTCCTTAACCTTCTTGTTTTTCTTCTTTTTGAACTTTTTTTCTTTTTGTGATCAAAAAAAACATGTCGCTTTTTTATTGCTCTGAATTTTTTAGAATTTATTTTATTGTTTGAATTCAGATCACTTCCTCCTGCCAAAGAATTACTAAAACCGTTTCTATTATTATCCGTATCGGGTTTTATTTCCTTGCCTAAAAGTCTTTTGTATTCTTCATCTGCCAGCTTTTGATATTTATGACAAGGGCATTGCGGATTTCGTGGATCGTTCAAATCAAACCTGCTTTTTAAAGAATCTTCTTTTACCATCGCAAAAGAAAACTGAAAGCAAAATAAAACAAAAGCTAAAATTTTCATTGTTATTAATTTTTGTGTCACTTCGAGCGAAGTCGAGAAGCGGCTTATGTGTCTCGACTTCGCTCGACATGACATTATATTATCAGATATTTGGTTTTTTAATCGTGATCTTTTCAGTAGAGCTCCAGGTTTTAAATTCATTCGTATAATACAGGTAAGCTGACGAAGCTGGTGCATCATACTCTCCCGGCATCTCTGCTTTAAGATCTAAATTTATTTCTTTAACCGATGATGGCGCCATGCCTCTGTAATAGATCGCAATGTTATTACCCGAGATCTCGTAATAATCAAACACTTTTTTCTCCTGCATTTCTTTTAATTGCCAAGGCTGTGCGCTAAAGCCCGCCGGTATGCCAATTAATACCATTGTACTTGGAATGCCTTCGTTCTTTTTGTTACTAACCGTTGCCGTTAAGCGAACAGTTTCGCCAACATTTACTGATTTTTCCGCTAGTTTTGTTTTAAGATCAACTGCACATTCCTTATTACTATTTGGTAATGAAGTATTCCAGCTCACGGCAACCGAGTAAGGCAATGGCGTTTTTACACCAATGTATTTTATTTTTACTGAATGTTTGCCTTCACCTGTAATAAATCTTTCTAAACTATCTAATACAATCCCACCTTTATCTCCGGCTTTATAAGATCTTGTTCCGATCTTTTTATTATCCACAAATAATTCAATTGTACCGTCTTCGGTTGTTTTTTTGCTGTATTTAGCAAACTCTGTTAATGCTTTTAAAGCTAATACAGTTCCCTGTGTTGTGCTAAACACACTGTATCCGCTACGTGCGCTTACTAAGAACTGAACAGCATCGTTCAACTCTTTCGTATTTTTATTTGATTTTAAAATTGCCGTAATTGCCAGTGCAGTAGTTTCAACAGTTAACGATTGTCCTTGTGAATAAGTAATAGAATGTGTTGAACCTGTCCAACTACCATTTTTATCCTGCAAAGCCAAAAGTGTCGTCATTAATTCATCACCTTTTTTTGCATCTTTAAATGCATAAGCCGCGTTTGCCATCATGGCAAGCAAATAAGCATCTTTTGTATCTAACGCTTTCTTACATGACGCAGCAAATTCAGTTTTTACATCTGTATAACCTGCTTCAGCAACCGCATAAACAATGTATGCGTTCATTACGTCTTCGCTAATTCTTCCAAAATCGTGATACGCTTGTGCGTTTCTTGAAAAACCACCTTTACCGTCTTTATGATTCATGATCCATTCGGCTGTGCGGTCTATCATTTTTTGATCCACATCTCCACCTGCTTTTTTCATGTCCACAAATTCCATTAAGCCAAAAGCTGTGAGTCCTTCGTGGCCGGGCGATGCGCCGAACCATTCGTATCCCTTTTCTTTTGTTTCGAAAGTAACAAGGCGCTTATAACCTCTGTCTAAAAGTGTACCGGCATAAGCAAGTGTTTTATCATCTTTGCTTTCGGTAGTTTTTAAATAGTCTAACACCATTGCATTGGGATATGCACTCATAGAGGTTTGTTCGAAACATCCACCCGGTTCACGAAGAATACCTTCTACGCCTTTCATAAGATCTGTTACAACATTTGGATAGGCCGTAAATATTGCTTTTGTTGAACCGTTAATTACTTTATTCATTACAAAAGAAAACTCTTTTTCTACATCTTGCCCTGAGAAAGAAGCAGTAACAGGGAAACCTTTTGGTGCAATTTTTATTTTTTGCGTAAACGCGTCACCAAGACCACAAGCTTTAAAACCTATTGTAAATTCTCAATAAAGCTCCTGGTTTTCATCATATTATATATAAACTTAACTTTAGCATTGAATCTGTCTGGATCTTCTCAAAATGTCTGATGTGGGTTTTTTTGTTTAGTTTCGGCACTGCATTCTCCCTCCATGGGAGAATTTCTAACAGGCCTTGAAAATTCAGACTGGTTGAGACACATCAAATCGATCATGGAGGCGGGAATCTTCATATGTAAGGTAAAACATCTCTTTGAGAGTTCTTCAGCCCATGCCATGGGTGCTCTGGTACTGATTTCATGTTCTCACGTACACAGGCCGTGGCAGAGGAAGGGATCAGCGTCTTGGTTCATTGTTCTGATGGCTGGGATAGGACGGCTCAGGTGTGCTCTGTGGCCAGTGTGCTTCTGGATCCTTACTACAGGACCCTCAAGGGACTGATGGTAAATGAGAGCATGCTGCATTACCGCTTGTCAGCTTTACTCCAAAAGTCACAGAGTTCACAGTGTAAGAAGAGGCAGGCTGCCAGTGTGGGTCTTACTCATTTAATTATATGGATCGTCTCTGGCTGGTTCTCTGCTGGAGGGAGGCTAGATCTCTGCTGGAGAGGTTTCATTCAATAGCCGGGCACAGTTTGGAGAATCATCTCTTACTTCTTTGAAATTTAACCTCATATGGGGTCAACATAAAAGGAAAAACCTAACCCAGATTAGTTCTGTCTGGGAATACAGCCTCATTTCCTGATACACTGGTAGCAGAAGGTAGCTACAATATTTGCAGAAGCATGGCATGATTTGGCCCCTTTACAAAGTTGAAGTGTGTAATTTTTCAGTGTTCTTTCAAAACATTCAGAGAATTTGAAACTGCCATGCATCGTTTTACTTTCTGTCTGTGACTGTCCTTATCTCTCTCTTGTTTCTGTGTGTCAGATGGAGCGCTTGTCTGCAGCATCCCGTGAGGAGGTCCGGCTCCTGCAGGCTCAGCTGGATGAACAGAAAGAGAAGTGGAGGAAAGAGCAGCAGGACTCTCATAAAAATGC
>JAUKPS010103374.1:0-26310 GCA_032273165.1 Chlorellidium tetrabotrys | reverse complement strand
AAGCAATTAGAAATGATTCTAAAATCTAAAACATTCTACCCTGTCTTTATTACTGGTCTTTCGGGTAATGGGAAGACTACTATGGTAGAACAAGTTGCTGCTAAGTTAAAACGAGATTGTATTCGTGTTAACATTTCTGTAGAAACAGATGAAGAAGATTTGATTGGTGGTAATACATTGCAAGATGGTAATGTAATTTATCGTGAAGGTCCTGTTCTAACAGCAATGCGCCGAGGTGCTATTCTTTTGATTGACGAAATTGATCGTGGATCTAATAAATTGATGTGTCTACAAAGTGTGTTGGAAGGCAAAGCATACTTTAATAAAAAGACAGGCGAAGTTATTCGTCCAGCACAGGGCTTTAATGTAATTGCTACAGCAAATACTAAAGGTCGAGGTACAGAAGACGGTCGCTTTATTGCAGCTCAGATTTTAGATGAAGCATTTCTTGAGCGTTTCCCTATTACTGTTGAACAGGAATATCCTGATGTTAAGACTGAAACAAAGATTCTTACACCATTGATTGATGAACCTGATTTTGTGAATTGTTTGGTGTCTTGGGCTGATACAGTTCGTAAGACATTCAAAGAAGGCGGCACAGATGAAATTATCTCTACACGCCGTTTGGTTCACATTGCAAAAGCATATACAATTTTCAAAGACCGTATGAAGGCAATTACATTGTGTGTTAATCGTTTTGATGAAGAAACTAAAACGGGATTCTTAGACTTGTATTCTAAAGTAGATGCTACCGTGGAATCTCCAGCTAATACAAGTATCAATCAAGTAAATGTCCCGTAAAAAGGATAAATCGGCACTTGAGAAAATAAAAAAAGTGGCCATCGATGAAAATGATCCAGAGGACATTGATGGCATACTTGATACTTTTGCAGAACTACTAATATATAAATGTGTAGATATCGTAGAGAAAAAAGGTTACCGAACTGAAGAAATCTTATGCCGTTATTTTGGTATAGATTACTGATGTATAAAAACAACACCATGGTTGACACCGACCGTGGTTCCTGTATAATGGTTCTATTAACTCGGAGAATATATGGAACTTATAGAATCTAAATCATTACTTGCCAAACTGATGGCAACAGAAAATCTTATCGTTGAACAACGGCAAGTACCAACTGCTATGTTTGATGTTAAAAATCGTATCCTAACATTACCAATATTAGATAATAATATTTCTGGTTATCTTTATGACCTTTTATGTGGTCATGAAGTTGGTCACGCATTGTATACTCCAGAAGAAGGCATACGAAAAGCCTTAGAATTAAAATTGCCAATGTCATTGATGAATGTATTGGAAGATTCCCGTATTGAGCGTAAAATCAAAAACAAATACCCTGGTATTCGTGCATCATTTGTCCGTGGTTATTCCGAATTAATCGCAAAAGATTTCTTTGGTACAGCTGGCGTTGATATGAATACACTAAACTTCATTGACCGTGTTAACCTTTTCTGTAAAGGCGGACCCACTCAAGGTATCAAATTCAACGAGGAAGAAACCTCACTATTAAAAGAAATTGAATCAACACAAACCTATGATGATGTAATCGAACTCGCAATAAGAATTGGTGAGTTTATGAAAGACCAAGCCGAAGAAGCAGAGAAGAAAAGAATAGAATCTGGTGACCAAGAGGAAGATGAAGAATTTGATAACGAAGGTTATGAAGATTCCGAAGAAGAAACTGAAGAAATGGAATTTAATCCTAATTCACTAGATGGAAGTTATGATGAAGATACATTTCAACCAAAAGATGAAGTTGAAGAAAATGAACAAAATGGAACTCAGGGTGCCGGCACAGAAGGTCACAATGATATCAAATCTCATACCGATGAAGCGTATGAAAGAAACCAAAGTAAACTTTATGCACATACAGGCAAAGAATATTACTATGGTAACATTCCAACTATCAATCTAAACAAGATGATTATTCCATACAAGAAATTATGGAAAAGATATAAAGAAGAAGCTTCAGAGTATGCAACTGATCCTGTAGGTTTTCAAAAAACTAGGAAAGATTCAACTAAAGTTGTATCATATCTGGCCAAAGAATTTGAGATGCGTAAAAATGCTGACCAAATGAAACGCACATCTATTGCCAAAACTGGTGAATTGAATATGTCTAAGATTTATTCTTATGTGTTCAATGAGGACATCTTCAAGAAAGCCACAGTAGTTGCTGAAGGTAAATCTCATGGTTTGGTTATGTTCTTAGATTGGTCAGGTTCCATGTCCGAGAATATTAACAATACAGTTAAACAGTTAATTAACCTAACACTCTTTTGCAAGAAGGTTAATATTCCTTTTGATGTATATGCTTTTTCGTCCGAATACAACTCCAATGATTGGATAAAAGAAACATGGAAAGAAGGTAATATTTACCTAGACAAATGTAATCTATTAAACATTCTTTCTAATAAAATGAGTGCATCTGAATATTCATATGCTTGTAGTGCATTATTGTATATGACTAGTGGTCGTCATAGATTGGATTGGTTCTGCCTTGGTGGTACTCCACTCAATGAAGCAATTATTGCAGCCATGGAAATTATTCCAGAATTCAAAAAGCAGTATAAGTTACAACTTGTTAATGCTGTATTCCTAACTGATGGCGAAGGCCATGGTGGTAACATGGTGTATCGTAATCTACCAGTAGAGAGTATTCCATTCAATGATGCGGTAACACATACTGCTGAAGAACAGCTTGTACCTATGAGAGGTTTGACCAGACAGAGATACGGTTCTTGTAATGAGACATTTGTTATTCGTGATCCTAAAACAAAGAATCAGGTCATACTAAACGAAGGTTCTTTCCAACAAAACATTACGGCAGCATATCTCAAGTTATTAAAACAGAGAACAGGTTGCAATGTGGTGGGCTTCTATATATTATCAGGTAGAGATTTTAGAAACGCAATCTGGAGATACTTTCCAAAGTTGTCGAATGCTGAGTTATTGAGAGCAGAATTCCGTAAAAATAACTTTGCTGTTTGTACTAATGCTGGATATGATGAATACTATTTCATCCGTACAGAAGGTATGAATACGGATGATGAAGTAGAACTTGAAGTAAAAGAAAATGCGACCACTCGTGGACTTGTATCAGCATTTAGCAAGTATACGAAAGGTCGTTTGACTAACCGTGTAGTATTGAACCGTTTTATAGGAATGATAGCATGAAAGATATAGCAACTTTTGTGGGTGGTGCAGGACAACTAATAGCAGTAATATATGAAGCTGAAGATAAATCATTTTACAAGGTGAATTATGGAACACCACAGAGTCCACATTCATTCAGTAAAGTGTTTATGTCAGAAAGTGAAGCAGAACAATTTGCAAATGAATTTACTAATAAAGGAAACAAACCAGTTTTACTGGAAGAATAATTATGGATGATAAAGTGAAAGAAATATTGTTGATTACTCAAGAGGAGTGCGCAGAAGTAACTCAAGCAATTTCTAAAGTATTTCGATTTGGTTTTGATGATTGCTGGCCAAGAGGTGAAGATTGGGTGCCAACAAACAAAGAACGGCTTGAAGAAGAAGCTGGTGATTTGCTTTGTATGATTGATATTATGGTAGAGCATGGTATTATATCAGATGAGAAACTCAATAAAGCAAGAACTAGTAAACGTGAAAAACTAAAAACTTGGTCGAGCATATTTAAATAATGGATTTACATCAACTCATAACATTTCTAAACAAGGTATATGTATGGACTCCACAGGATAGTCCTATCCGTCAAGAAATCCAAAATGTTTTGAATCACTTGAAAGCACAAAGACAATGATGAATGTATTGGTAACTGGTCATAAAGGTTATATTGGCCAGCATCTATGTAAGATGATTAAGCAGAGTAGACCTGAGATTAATCTATTTGGTTTAGATAAATGTGGAACCGCAGAAGATAGACAAGATATTTGCCAGAGATTTTATTCTGATATGGAGTATAATACGGTTATTCATTTGGCTGCCAGAGTCCGTGTTGGAGAGTCCGTAAACAAACCAACATTATACTATGATACAAATATTAATGGTACACTCAATATACTAGACTGTGTTAATTATCACAACTTTATATTTGCTTCTACGGGTGCCGCCAGTAATCCATCTTCTCCTTATGGTTATTCTAAGAGAGTCGCAGAAGATATTGTGGCCGAGAAGTGCTACGATTATACAATCTTTAGGTTCTATAATGTAACTGGTACTGATGGATTTCCCGCCACCAATCCTGATGGTTTATTTTATAATCTTGCTGAAGCGACCAGAACTGGAGAGTTTAATCTTTATGGTACTGACTACAATACAAAGGATGGTACTTGCGTGAGAGAGTATGTCCATGTAAATGATATTTGTGAGTCCTTAATAAGAGCAATTGATACACCAGCAAACAGTATCGAGAACCTTGCTTATGGTGATACTAGAACTACCAGAGAAATTATAGATACATTCAAAGAAGTGAATAACGTAGACTTCAAAGTAAATGAGTTACCTAGGAGAGCAGGTGATTTAGAAGCCTGTCACTTAGATAAACCATCCAAATATATGGTGCAAAGATATAGTTATGAAGAAATGCTCAAGCTTTAAGAGTAAAAGTAACCAGTAGACTTCTTGTCGAAATATTCTCTTTGATATTTTTCTACATCGGCTGCACAAGTTGGTGACTTAGATGAGATATATAGATCCAAAGATGTTTTAAAATTTGTGCTGAACAGTTGGTTCAATAGTTTAATTAATTTCATTGCTTTTCCTTTTGTATTAGTGTTACTACTATTAGTATTTATACTTAGTTATCATCATCTAAGAGACATTCTCATCCTATGAAACAAACCATACTCACTATTGCCGTTATAGTCTTTGTGTATGGGTATCTTTCCGATTCAGATTACCATAATATGGTTGACAAGCCTAAGAAATCCGTGTATACTTGTAGTCAGATAGATAATCTGTCTATGGGTGGCTGGCATCCAGACATTCCAAAAATTGAAATTGACCGTTGTAATTACTTAAAAGAGAAAGCGAAACAAGACCATGCTCGTACCAATCAAATCTAAAGTCCTCATCCAGTTAATCGAGAAAGATAAAACTACAGAAACAGGTATCATTCTTCCTGTTGCTGACCGTGATGAGGCTAATAAAGCCACCGTAATTGCTATTGGTGATAAAGTCCTAGATGTCCAAGTAGGCGACACCGTTCTTCCTAATTGGAACCAAGCCATCGAGACCAAGTACGAATCCAAACGTAAGACTTATATCATTGATGAAAAAGACATTGTTTTGGTATTCAATTAATCGGCGCAACACATAATCCTTTTGGAAGGCCTCCGGCGCTCATGAACCTACAACTAGAAATACAATTCTTCTGGCCACTCACAGAACAGATACCGTTAGACTTAGATTATACCGAATGCAATCAACCGAAATACTATGTGCCCTCTGTGCCATGGGGAAGTATTGGTCCATCTTTAAATGCTGGAACAGGATATACATTTACCAATCAACAATGGACTACAACTTCTATCTCCGCTGGAAAGTTACAGTTAGACGTAGATACCACCGTTATCAAAGTAAATGATAAACCACCACTCCTCCGCAGAGGACTATACAAACTATTAGGAATCAATTGGGAGATTAAGTGATGGGTATCTTCAAACAAAAACAAACACATAAAGTTGCTGGTCAGTATAAGACCACATTAGTCCAGAAGAAGAAGAATGGACCCACAAAGTCCATTACAGAGAGAGTTAAACCAAGAAAGAAAACCAAATGAAGTATTGGTTAGAATTTACATGGTTCTATACACTATGCTTACTGTCCATTCCGATGGCACCGTTCATATTTCTATGGGTAGTGTATATGAGAGCCTCAGAGGATTATCACAATAAACAACAAGTACCTAAAGGAGAATAATGATGGATGGCATGGGACCTGTAGATTCAAATGTAATAATAGACTCGTTACATAAAAAAGTAAATGAACAAGAATCAACCATTATTAACCTCAGAGCAGATGTAGCATTACTCACAGAGATTATTAGAGAGTTAGAAGGTAAGAACAGAGGCTTAGAGAACTCTCGAAATTTTATTATGAATGTATTAAAGCAGTAATGGTATTAAAGAAACACGAATTATCTACAGCCCATTGGTGTGATGAAACAGACCAATGGGTTTTGTGTATGAAGAAAGAGTACCAATGGATTGATGAGCACTCCTCAGAACAATCTCCGTGGATGAATCTAGATGATGCTTTAGTCTGGATTACTCGGCGGGACCAGGAAAAAATTAGGATCCACGAATCCTTCCTGGAAAAAAATTAGAAAATCACAGTAGCCCCTAGAAAAAACTTTTTGGAATAAATCAGTTTGACCATGGGGCACTTTTTTTCTTAATAACACCAAACTGTTGTTTTTACACAACATACGTCATATCATGTCGTATTCAATTTTTAAACTCAAAATATATCTTTACATTTCCTCAAATTAGTGTATAATAGAATCATAAACTAAAAGAAAGAAAGTAATGAATACACAATTTAAACTAAACAACAATTCACAATATATTATTAATTTTGTACAAAAATATAATAATGATTCTATTGAATACAGTATTATTAATAAAATCACTAATAAACAAATATCATATTTTTATGTTCATACTAATGATGTTATTACTAATGATAAACTAGATAATGTTATATATGAATTATACGATGATTATGATAGTGAATATGACGAATATATGTCATCTTATATATTCGATGATATTAATGAGTTTAATCAATTTTTAAAAGATGAAATGTTTATATAATGAAAGAAAATAATATGATTAATAATAATACAGAATTAACTACAATAACATTTAATAATAATGAATTAGATATTATATATGATGCTTTAACTGAATTCGAAAATATGACCGATAATGACCAAGAGCAAAATACTATACATGATATATTCACTAAAATATATGTTGCCAATAAACAACATAATGGAAATAGTATTTGACATCCAGTCCAATTAGTGTATAATGGATTTTATAGTAGTTAATTAATAAACAATTTAAAAGAAAAGGAATTATATGTTTACATTTGCTTGTGGTTCAATCGAAGGACTTACACTTAATCAAAAGCGTGAGACCCTAACAGCGTTAAAAAAGTCCATTTCCATGGAGCTGGCAGAGCGTCGCAATCTCAAAGCAGTAGAAAAGGAGCAGAAGGCATTCAATGTCGCAATGAAGCGTGAGTTAGCAATTTCAAGAGCTCAGGCTCGATTACAGAAGCTTTTAGATAAAGCTTCTCCTGTTGGCAAGAAAGCTATCAAGGCGAATAAAAAGCCTTCAGCTTGCACAGTAATTCAGCAAGAGGCAGTAGAAGCAAACGCAATTGCTTTGAAATTCGCTGCCAAGAAGCAAAGCGCCTAAGCAGTTAGGTGTTGTTTAATTACAACACCATTTTAAATGATTCTTGCCATTTTTGCGAGAGTCCTTTAAAATGGTTATATTAAATGAGAAAGGGAAATAAATGAGTTATAATAAATTTGGTGTGAATACAAGCAATAGCTTCAATACGCCACCGAAAGCTGGTAATAGCAAATTGTTTAAACAGCTTATTGATATGGGTTATACGGATCAAACCGAAGCAATAATTGCTATCAATGCTTATTTGCTAACTGGTAAATTAGTTAAACCTTCTAAAGGAAAAGTATGAGCAGAAAATTTTATGTAGCAATGGCAAAGGCCTTTAGGGAAAATATAAAGGATTATAATGACCGGAATGCCGCTGTGGTGGCATATTGTGAGACCATAAAGGAATTAGGTCTACCATATTCGGCAAGGTTCGATGTAATTAAATTTAGAATAGCAAGCGGAGTTTAATATGAAATAAGCGTAACGCATAAGAGAGCGGCCGTCACTAGCCCTAAGGTGGCAGGTGTTGTTTAATTACAACACCATTTTAAAGTATTACTTGCCTTTTTTGTAAGAGTCCTTTAAAATGGTATGTATAAATTGAGAAAAGGAAATATATGAAATTATTGTCCACAGGTAATCCGAAGGTTCTTAAAGGTATCAAGCAAGGTTATAACACCTATATCCTCCATTTGGCACCCGCTAAGCTTTCTGGTCATGAGGTATGTCCAAAGCGGACTGTAGGTTGTACTGATAGCTGCTTGAATACAGCTGGTCGTGGTGGTATGTTTAAGCGTGGTGAAATTACCAATGTTATCCAGCAGGCACGCATACGCAAGACCAAGCTTTTCTTTGCTGACCGTGATGCGTTTATGTTGCAATTGGTAAAGGATATAGAATTAGCCATCAAGCAGTCCCATAAGAAAAACCTAAAACCAGTATTCCGGTTAAATGGTACTAGTGACCTATCATGGGAAAAATATAGCTTCACCATTGACGGTGTAACATATCCTAACATTTTCAAGTATTTCCAAGGTGTGCAATTCTATGATTACACCAAGGTGCTTGGTCGTAAGGTACAAGGTATCAGTAATTACCACCTTACCTTTAGTGCTGCCGATGGTAATGATGCCGATGTAACCAAGGCAATTCAGCAAGGCTACAATATTGCCACAGTATTTGGTATTAAGAAAACCGTACCGATGCCTGAATTGTACTTAGGCACCCCAGTTTTCAATGGCGATGAGAGCGACCTACGCTTTCTGGATCCAAAAGGTGTTATAGTAGGGCTATATGCTAAAGGTAAAGCTAAGAAGGATACTAGTGGCTTCGTGAAATATCCTACTATCAGCTTGAAGTTAGCCGCATAAGCCGCTGTTGTTTTTTTACAACAAAGTGGCAAATAGTTCTTGACATTTTAGCCAGTTCCTGTATAATAGTCTTATCAGTTAAAGAAAAGGAAATATATGTTAAAACATGAAAACAAAGCAGTAAAAGGTGATATAATTCGTTCTTATGATTTTGCTCCTATGGCAGGTCGTGGCGATTGTTATGTAGAAGGAAAAGTAATCGATGCAGTCTGTAATGAACCCGGATACAAGTGTTATAAGATAGAAATCACAGCCGATAAATTCGATGCAGATGTTGAAACACAGCAAAACCGTGATAATCGTATTGGCGCCCAAATGTATGTGCCGTATGAGGTGAGTTTTATGGAATATGATTTTAGAGTGATTAATCTAGGTAAATTTGTTAATCGCAAGAGGTAGTACCGAGGTGTTGTTTAAATACAACACCATTATACAGGACGCTTGCCATTTTGTAGGACTCCTGTATAATGGTAGTTATAGTAGTAGAGGTAGTAAAAATCGTGTAGTGCTTAATTGACACTACTAGCGGGAGCCCCGCCAAATGTAGCCGACCTTAGAGTCAGCAGGCCAGTTCCAGGTAAATCAAACCCGGCGGTGGCACCCGAAAGTCCTAGTAGGTTCGCCTGCTAGGAAGCATTAAATTAATATGAGGTACCATTGTGGTGCTTCATGAGGTAAAAGGAGTAATATGGGTCAGTTTAGTGAGTTTGATTATGCAGTAGGTGATTACTGTAGGCATTTAGAAGCGGATCATAATGAGAGCTTTGGTAGTATACCTTATATGTTCGTGTATGAAGTAGGTAGGAAGTATGTGAAAATTATTATGTGTCGTACCAGTTATCCTAGTGAGGATCGTTCGTCACATAGTTGGGTAGTAATAGGTGACCAAGGTAAGTTTAAGCATGGTGATATACTGAAGTCAGCTACATGGAAGGCACCCGCCAAGAATTTTGCTAGAGGTAATGTATTGACGGGTAATTTTAAACATATTAAATGGGCGGGAATATGAATAGAACAGAATTAGAATATGATTTTTACCAGACTTACGGACGCACAGTTGGCCAGAGAGCAGTATTCGCTCGGGTACCAATGTCCAAGTATAATGAGTTTAAAGCTTTGTTTGGCAATAAGTTTAGGTTGAGGTATCGTGGTCCTAGAGCTCATCGTATCGCTCAAGGTAGAGCTCCTTCATTGGCTCAGTCCACCTGCTTGAAGGTAGATGCCACCCACTTTACAGCTTATTTGCAGTAGTTGTATGGAAACAACACCATGCTTGCCATCCAGTCCAATACCTGTATAATAGAGGTAGTAGTAGAGGTATTTTTGATTAACAATAGGAGTATTATAGTATGGCTTTAACAGTAAGAAAAGGTAAGGTAAACCGTCATGAGAAAATTACCCAAGTGTTACTAAGTGGTAAACCTGTGAGTCCCGATGAAATTGCTACAGTATTCAAAGGGACTGACCAAGAAGGTGTATTGTATCGCTTAAGCACTAACATATACAATATCCGTAAGGATGGAGGTATCGTGAAAGTGATTAAAAGTGGTAGAGCAGTATCAGCATATCAGCTAGTGAATTTTGCTGAGTTTAATAATGATGGGCGTTATGTGGGTAAGCCAAAGGCCGTCGCACAGAAACCTACTGAAGTTGCTCAGGTAAAAACTGAGGTAGTCTCTGAGGTAAACTAAAACTCTCTGTGGCATTCCAAAACCGTTCTGGAATCTATCAGGATCGTTCTGGATGCCACATAGAAACTAAGATCCACTTGAAGCACCTAGGTAGCGATGCATCCAGCGAGTTATATAACTAAAAGTAATATAGGATGTTTCGTAGCAGTTTTCGTGAGTTTGTGAGGTTTGATATTGATAGTTTTTAACTATTAACATTAGGATACTATAGTAATAATTGTTTTGACAAGCGTTTATTACTATGTTATACTGTATTATAGAATTTAGAATATTAAAGGAATTAATGATTAATAGTGTATTGAAGTGGTCAGGTTGTTTTCTTGTAATAGCAGGTGCGATATGTACCTCATATAGAATAGATCCATTAAATATCATTTTATTAAATATGGCTTCTGTATGTTATCTCTCATGGGGATATCGTATAAAAGAATGGAATCAAGTAGTGGTGAATGTAGTGTTGATAGTAATTTATATAATCGGATTAATAGGATAAAGGAATAATATGCCAAATTGGTGCTCAAACTATGTAGAATTAACTCATGAGAATCCAGATATGATACGGAGAGCGGAAGATGCTTTTAATCGTGGTGAGTTATTGGCCGAGTTTATACCTGTGCCTGCTTCATTACAGATAGTTGCAGGTCGTGTTGGTGATGATAATGATACAAATCAAAAAGCATTAGAGGTGCAACAGCAAGAGAATATATCATTACATGGTTATGCCAATTGGTATGATTTCTGTGTTGGTGAGTGGGGCACAAAATGGGATGTAGGTGGTGATGGCCAAGTACCTGAGGTAAACGGTAATACATTTTCTGCATCATTCCAATCTGCATGGGGTCCTCCAATACAGGCATTTGAGAAACTAGAAGAAATGGGATTTACTGTTAGTGCCTACTACTATGAGCCTGGTATGGGTTTCTGTGGTATGTTTGCCGAAGGTTTTGATGATTACTTTGATATAACCGATATGGATTCTGATGCTGTTGCTGACTTATTGCCTGATGTATTAGATGCAATGTTTAATATCTCTGAAGATATTGCCATGTGGGAAGAGGAGAATGAGGAAGAGAATGATAGTAATATAGATATTGATATTAACCAAACTGGTGGTAAGTGGTAAAACCGAATAGTCTTTATGGAGGAATATCCTTGGCAGACTCTAAACAGCCTAAACAGCACATGGTTTGGGAAACGATCCTTTAGGTACCATAAATCCTATAAAATAGGCAGGTCAATTTTTGCTGGTAGTTGCGACCTTAGATAATCTAAAACCAGCACTAATTCTAACAAGGAGTTTATATGAGTAATGTATTCACGGTGTATATTGTTAAAAGCTTTGGTCCTGATGCTGGTTACACCAACCTCAAGGCGTTTGTGAATGAAGATGAAGCAGAGGCCTATGCCAAAACCATTGAGAAACAGATTCCAGATGATGTAGAGAATGAATTTGTTGAAGTGGAACAGTTGGATTGCCTATCATATGGCACAACCAATCGAGTAGATTACAGTTTTATGCCAGCCAATCCAACGGAGAGTAATTACAATAAAATTGATACAAGTTTTATACCACTATGAAAACTATATTGGAAGACAATGAATTGGATAATAATATACTTGGCCAGCAAATAATGTCTATGGCTGAATCAGTCTTAACCGATAGAGAGATGGATATTTTGGTATCTTACAACCTTAGTTCAAGCACCTATAGAGAAATTGCAAAAGACCATAACTTGTCAGCAAGCAGGATACAACAAATTTTGGAAAATGTGTATCGTAAAATTACCAAAAAACTGGTGTATGAAGAAATTATATTTAAAAATGATGCCAAAGGCAAGCATATTGGTTTTACCAAAACTCTAAAGAATAGGTTATTTGATTCTGACTATCACAATACATTAAAATATAAAAAATTTGAATGGTCGGAGAGATTATATGAACGATGATGGCACATTAATGTTTATCATTGCGTTTATAGTCGCACCTATTCTAATATGGTTAGTGACTACTATCTATGGATAAGCTGGATAGGGTTCTATTGATTATTGGTAAAATAGTAATGATTCCAGTTTATATTGTATTTGGCATACTCTGGCTTGGCATTGTGCCTGCGTTACTATTTGGAATGTTGAAAGCTGCAGTTTACATGACTTTAGGAATTAAACCGTAAAGTGTTGTTTTTATACAACAGTATGCAAATAGTTCTTGACAAAACCTTAAAAGCCTGTATAATGGTACATATATTGATGAGGAGAGTTTATGAGAATAGATAGTTTAATTGAATGTTTAGTAGATGCTGATAAAAAAGTGGTTGTTACAATGTCCAAAAGACAATTAATAGAATACAATTTATCATTGCAAGCTGACTTGTATCGTGAGTTATCTAATGAATCTATTGTAGAATTGTACCAAGAGCGTTTTAATACTATTGTGAAAGGTGTATAATGAGTGTATTTCGAAGCATGGACTTAGATGAATTACAATCCTATTTTAGTGATTTTTATAAGGACTTCTATGGCTTTAGGCCTAGATTTGCAACTGCAGAACAATGGAACGATAGTGAGTGGTTGATTACAAGCATTGAAGGCATCCATGAGACTATGGAAAGAATGAGTGCCACATTTGAAGGCCGTGAGCAATTGCGTTATGAGGGCTGGACTATCAATGAGTCCGATTATGCTTGAGATATTGAGCCTATTCCTATCTGTATTGTTTTGGAAAGCTGCCACCAATGCCTTTGATGAATTGAATAATCAGGTTGGCTGGGTATTGGTGGTTTTATCAGCAATGAATTTTGCCTCATTTTTGGTCAGGATTGTATAAGTAGTATTATGACCACATTAATTACTTCCGTTACACCCGTAATACCCACATATGCCAATTTCTGGTCATTACCTTATATGCCTATCAATAGGAACATATTTGATTATTCAATAGGCGCAATTCCAGCGTATAATTCTACTGGTGTGAGATATAATCACTCTCAAGATACCATCACCCCTATGGCGCCCTCCGTCATTCTAAAACTGTCTCCTGAAGCTTTAAATCTGTTGTATAAAAACAACAATCTGTAAAATAATACTTGACGGACTCCGTGGAACCTGTATAATGGTTCTATTGTTGATTAGGAGAGAATATGATTAGTTTAGTGAATGGAATGTATACAGCAGTTATTGACGGAAAGACCGTAAAGCGGACAAAACGCAGTCACCTTGAGTATGTGCTTCGTAAAGCTGCCAAAAGTGAACCTGTTGCGTCCACGCCTGTTACACAATCAAAATTTACAATCAATCAAAGATTCGGTTTTCTATCGGATATGATTGTAATGCTCGCCAATGGTGACCAGCCGTCCGTTGTAGTTACAGGACCTGGTGGTCTTGGCAAATCCCACACAGTTACAACAGCACTCAAAAAAGCTGGACTTAAAGATATGTCCATCCTTGATGATTATGAGATTGGTGCCAATGTGCCAAAGAATGCCTTTGTTGTAATCAAAGGATATTCCACACCCAAAGGTTTGTATCGGACTCTATATGAGAACCGTAATAGCATCATTGTGTTTGATGATTGTGACTCTGTATTGAAAGATACCGTATCATTGAACCTATTGAAAGGTGCCTTGGATTCTTATTCTAAGCGGATTATCTCATGGCGTGCCGATATCAAAGATGAAGATTTGCCTACATCATTCGAATTCAAAGGCCGTGTAGTTTTCATTTCTAATATGTCCTCTACACAATTAGACCAAGCCATTATATCTCGGTCAATGTCGGTTGATGTGACTATGACCACAGAGCAGAAAGTTGAAAGAATGAGGCATTTGGTTACTGAGCAATCATTCATGCCAGAGTTTGATTTGGTTTCTAAGAATGATGCATTGAACCTGATTGCCAGTTTGGCTGATTCAGTAAAAGAATTATCATTGCGAACATTGATCCAAGTTACCAAGATTCGTAAAGCGAATCCAAATAACAATTGGAAAGATTTAGCAGAGTATGCAATTTGTGGTTAATAAAGGAGGAAATATGAATATTGATAATGATAGGCATTACATTGTAGAAGCGGAAGATGAAGAAAATTATTTTCACTTTACTGCTGAAGATAGTTACATTGTAAAGGAAGAATTTGCCAAATGGTATCCGCAATTAAAAATCAAAGCAATTTATTTACAGGTTTATAGTGCTGATAATGTATCAGATGATGATTATGATGGCCAACCTGATGAAGCACAGGAATGGCATGATTTTGATCCAGAATGTTAACCAAAAGGAAACTATATTATGAAATTACCCTATAAAGATATTACGGTTGGTACAGAACCAGAATTGATTACTAATCCATTTTCTGGAGAATCTTGTATGTTACCACCTGAAGCAGTTGCTGTATACGATACAATCAAAGGTTGTGAATTATTTCAAGATTACACCGGTGTCCGTAAAGGTTTAGACTGGTTTGCTGAAAACTTCCCTAAAGAATATTTTATTTTACTGGATTAATATGAAAATAGAAGCATATCGTGAAATTACAGATTGGTCAGATAGTGAATATGCTGTGCCTAATCATACTTACCTATTTGATGGTAAGTCCAATATATTGGCATATGAGATTGAGGGCACCAATGAGATTGTAGTATTCAAAAAACCATTAAAGGTTAGTACCACTCGCCGTAAGTTTGAAAAGGTTAAACATACAGGCCTAGAGATATTGGCAGGTACTTTACAGTTAGAATCTAAGCCTACACAATCGGACTATCCAAACTGGAAAGTAAAATCGGACTCTGGTAAAGAATATACCGTGGAATTAATAAGTGGCAAATACCATTGTAATTGTGTTGGTTATGGATATCGTGGTAAATGTAAGCATTCGGTAAGTGTTGCTGAAAAACAACAAACTGAAAATATTTCTTGACACCTACCGTGGCTCCTGTATAATGGTTTACATGATGAAGAAACAAACTAAACCCACTAGAGCACATTACATTTTGTTTTGTGAGAATACTCCGTTTAAACCAAAGCGGGTTATCTCCAAACTGAAGCGTAAGCCTAAACACAAACTAAAGGAACTATATGGCAACTAGAAGCGCAATCGCAATCAAGCATGGCCGTAATACAATCAAATCAGTATACTGCCATTGGGATGGATATCCTGAACACAATGGTCGTATTCTCCAAGAGTATTGGTATACTCCAATCATAATCAATCAGCTGATTGAAATGGGTGATATAAGTTCACTTGGTGCCACTATCGGTAAGAAGGTTGAATTTGATGCCACACCAGAATATATTCAAAATGATTTTGAAATGGCTATATCATATCAATGTAAATTCTATAATCGTGACCGTGGTGAGAATACATCATTCAGGACATTTGAAACAGAAGCAGAGTTTGTTGAACATTATGATGAGGCTGGCATAGAATACTATTATCTATTTGATAATGGTGTATGGTATGTCCGAGATTATCGTGATGTTGAATGGAAAGAAGTATCATCATTATTAACTAAACAAAAGGAAACAGCATAATGCAGAACCATGATGTCAGTAGCAGAGAATATATTGCCGTGTTACAAACTGAAGTTGAAACACTACGCCGATATTATTACAAGGGACCAGATTTACCCGGCACAGGTCATTTCAATACAGCCATTGGTGTGTTGGAGTTCCGTATCAAAGAATTATCTAAAGAAATGATTATATGAGTTGGTTTCTAATATTTTGGTTAGGCTCACCGACCAATTATCAGATACACTCCTCATATGAAGATAAGATGGATTGCCAGAAACAACAGGCATATTACTTGGGTGTATTTGATAGAGTGAATACAAAAATGATGGCAGATTGTGTATCATATCGCTTCACCAAATACAATGTTGCAACAAACAGTATTATTATTAAAAGGTATGATTTTAAATGAGTGATAGATTTGATTTTGAACAACAGATTATGCAATGTTGGAGAGTTACTGAAGATATCAAAGATATATCCGAAGGTATAATTGAAGATAATTTGACACTAGAAGAAGCAACTAGTATTCTAGTTGGCCTACGCCAAATGTATGAATTAAAATTCAATAAGCTTTGGGATTGCTTTGAAGATGTTCACATGAAATTGGTGCGTGATAACGCTATGATTACTGGTGAATGTAACGCATTAAGGCAGCAATTACTCGAAGCAACCGATGTACCATTTATCAGAGCACCAAAACAAAAGAAAGCCAAGAAATGACCAGATATATTGCCAAACCAGCTCTGTTTAACAACAAAGGCATGAAAGAATTTGCAGATGCTAAAGAAGCCATTGAGTATTTGAATACCGTTCTTAATGATGAAGGTGCAAATCCAGAATTAGATTATGTATTCATTGCACCCAAAACATCTAGGACACAATTAAAGCACGCCATTGAAGAATACATTGGCATTGGTAAACTAATAGTAGAGGAAACAATATAATGGATGAACCGAAGTCCGATTATAACCAATGGCGCAGAGTAGATATTAAATCATTGGTAGAATTAAGAGATACATTAAGGAACCTTCAAGTGGCAAACTACTTGAATGGGCTTGACAGGTTAGAACATTTTGTGTTACAATCTGAATGTAGTGAGGCAAAAGAAGTATTAACTTATATTATGAAAAGGAATTAAAATGAAATCAAAATTGTTATTATCGTTGTTAGTTGTAATCGGTGCCGTTGGTTGTGCTAATAATCAGCAACCTACACCACCCACAGTTCAAATAGAGTGGAAACAACCACCAGTTGCAAACATTCAACCTGACTCAAATACCAAAACTGTATTCAAGTTGAAGAATTATGAGGGTCCAGAAGCCATGGATCAAAACGAAGTGATTGCGGCTGCTCGTGAGTGTATCAAAGTCCAGTTGCAACCAAAAATCACCTACCTATCTGTAAGAACAGACCACGGTAAGTTGCAAGTACCTGTTTCAGTAATGTGTGAGAATTTTCGTAACCAAAACATACTAAACTAATATGGATGATAACCAATTACTACATTTAGTTGAAGAAGTGGATACCAAACTGGTACAATGGGGCACACTTAATAAGTTAGCCCCTCTATCATTATCTGGTGTCCTACTTGGTAGGATTCTATTGATGGTACAAGCCACAGGTTGTGAAGATGATTTCTGGAGATTGGTTGATAGTATCCAAAATGATCCAAGTTGTAGGTTTGCGTCAAAGATAGATGATAAACTAATACACTAGAAGCCATGGGAATTGCACCTACGCAATCCTATGGTGTCTTATTGTGTTGTTTTTATACAACATTTCACATATATAACTTGACACCACCCTTGGTTGTGTTATAATGGTTGTATTAAGGAGAATTTTGTATGAGAATCGCATTAGCATCCGACCTTCATTTAGAGTTCGGAGATATTAACTTGAAGAATGATGGCAACGCTGATGTTTTAATCCTCAGCGGTGATATCTGCACGGCTAAAGTATTCCGCTCAGGTCAGAAAAAGGCCAAACAGGATTTAGTTTTAGATTTCTTTAAGCGTATAGCATTCCAATTTCCACAGATTGTATATGTAATGGGTAACCATGAGCATTATGATTATGATATTGCTTGGACTCAGGATACATTGAAGGCTCAGTTGGCATTTCCTAATTTACATATTCTTGAAAAAGAATCAGTTACCATTAATAATGTTACCTTTGTTGGTGCCACATTATGGACTGATATGAATAAAGGTGATGAGGTCACAATATGGCAAGTTGCTCAGATGATGAATGACTTTCGGCTGATTAAGAATAGTAATGTTATGTTAAAGCATAAAAATAATATTTACAAAATTGAAGATGGTAAATTGATTAGAGGTGAAGATGGCCAGTTGGTTGTTGAAAGAGTTGACCACTATGAAAAACCATCCACATGGTCACCTGAGCAATCATATAGTGTGCATAAAGAGACTTTAGCATACTTTAATGATACATTAAAAGATACAAGCAAGACTTATGTGGTAGTTGGTCATCATGCACCAAGTCCATTGAGTATTGCTGAGAAATATAAAGGTGATACGGTAATGAACGGAGCTTTTCAATCTGATTTATCCAGTTTTATTATGGATAGGCCACAGATTAAATTGTGGACTCATGGCCATATGCACAATGTATCAGATTATATGATTGGTGAGACCAGAGTGGTTTGTAATCCTAGAGGTTATGTTGGTTATGAAAGTTTTGCAAACCAGTTTCAATTGAAATACTTGGAGGTATAATGGCATCATTAACACTTAGTAGAAAGCAGTTAGAGCAGTTGAATAAAATAGTGGAACACTTCAATGAGGTAGAACATTTCACTATTGAAAATCCTGCTACAAGTGCAATTGGTTCCACTATGCAAGTTAGATTTGATTTGATTGAAACACAAAACATCACCTTAGTTGATACTGTGGTTGATATAACCGATATAAGGACATGGTAATGGAAATGCCATTTGATTTTGATTTAAGTAAGGTTACCAGAGTGGTTGTAATAGACTATGATGGTAACTCTTATGAAAAGTGGAATATTGTAATTGATAAGGTCAGTTTACAAGATGATGAACGAACATTAAAAATATTTGTAGGAGTTAAAGATGAGTGATTATACACCAGACCGCTGGACATTGATTAGAGTTGAGAGTAAAGAAGGTGAAGTTTTATATAAAGTATTTGGTAATTGGTATGGCGGATATGCCGGCTCTGATGAGTGGCGTTTTAGCTCAGGTGTTACCAAAGTGATTGAATGTGATAAACACTATGAGGTGCATAACCATTCTGGTAGCGTATACACTTGCTATAAGAATTCTAAAGGCATGAGTGCATATGGTGCTGGTGTGTTCCAAAATTTACAGAAGCAATTATCTGATAAAGATATGGGTACTATGCATATTGTATATGATTTTGATGAACAGCATTCCGATAAAGGTTATGAGGTTGGTACATTAGAAGAAGCAGAGTCCTTTGCAAAGAAAAGAAATTATACATTTGAGGTGGCGCCAGATGAACGAACGAATTAGAGAACTTGTTAGAGAATCACATATTGATGTCTACGGCCTAGGCAAGGATAGAGACCAGTGGGAAGCCGCTTTAGACAGGTACACCGAGTTGATTGTGTGGGAATGTGCAATGGTAGCTTCTACCGAAACATCCGATGATGGTGTTGGTGAAGTGATTAAAGAACATTTTGGAATTAAAGAATGAATGCAACAGAGTATTACCTAGCACTAGATTTAGAATTGAATAATGCTGAAGATGGTTCTACACCAAACCCACCAATTATACAGGTTGGTGTGGCTATAGGTACTTGGGACCATTACATGGAGAATTCTATAATCACTCGCAAATGGTATTTCGATCCTAAAGAAAATATATTTCCATTTATCACCAAACTAACTGGTATTACTGATGATGATGTGAAGTATAATTCGGTTGATTACCATGTGTTTGCTGAGGAGTTTGGTGAGTTGGTTAATCAATACAAACCATTCGTCAATCCAGTTACATGGGGAGGCGGTGATAGTGTTGAGTTGAAGGCCTTGATGAATGAGAAGGGAGTTCATTTCCCATTCTTTGGACATCGTTGGATAGATGTAAAGACTTGGTATGTGTTGAAACTATTGGCAAGTGCCAAACGACCAACAGGTGGTTTAAAGTCTGCTATGGCAACATACAAGATGAAATTTGTTGGCACACCACACCGTGCTGATGAAGATGCACATAATACATTGAGGCTGTTCTTCAATATAATAGATAGACAGAGTAAAATGCAACGATTAATTGATGACGCAAAGGAACTATAATGCAAAAAGTTATTAGAGATGGTAAAGTAGCAGTATTAATATCACCTGGTTTTGGTGGTGGTTGGCATACATGGAATCATGTGGATGAATTACTATTTCATCCAGTATTGGTGAATATGGTAGAGAACGGCCTCCGTTCGGATATTGATGAGGCCTTTATTGCTGATTTACTAGGTATTGTTGACCATGCCAGTATGCCATACCTTGGTGGTGTTGAACAATTGGAAGTTAGATGGTTGCCTATTGGTACTGAATTCATCGTTGAAGATTATGATGGCTCAGAAGAAATTACCATTAAAAACCATGTAGAATGGTTGACAGCCTAAGTAAACTATGATAGAATGTTTAATCATAGGTGATTCAATCGCAAAAGGTATTGCTACACATAGACCTGACTGCGTTAGTTATTCTAAAGTTGGTATCAATAGTGCTCAATGGAACAGAAAGTATTATAACTTAGATGTAAGTGCAGTTAATACAATCATTTCATTAGGCACTAACGATAAAGGTATACAAACCGAATTAGAGTTGAGAGGCACCCGTGCCATTATAAAATCTGAAAGAGTATATTGGATTTTACCACAGAATGTTGAAGCACAAAGAATAGTAAGAATGATTGCCTCTGATTGGGGTGATATTGTATTACCTATTAGTAAATTGTCGGCCGATAAAATACATCCAACTGGCCAAGGATATAAAGAGTTAGCGGAGAAAACAAAATGACTGAAAATGAACTAGCTGATGAGTTGGTAAGGATAGCAAAAAACAGGGGTGACAGCATTTCAAGACAACTTGCAGACATTGTATGCCAACAACAAACTGACATAAAAGCCTTAAGAAGTCATCGTGCATGGATTGAAGAAACGGCCTCAATAAAAGAACTAACTGATGAGGAAATAGACCAAATAATTAAACAACATGATTGGTATAGAAAAACTTGGGTGGATATGGTTAGGTCTATTGAATCAGCAATACTAAAGAAAGCGAGTAAATAATGCGTGTGTTTATAAATGGATATCCAGACCATTGGATAAGTCCATATACAATTATTGATTATACCTTTTTCTGGACAGATTGGTCTAAATGCCACCGTGATAAAGGTATCGTTGAAGATGTAGATTTTGTTGACCGACCTGAGTGGGTTGAAAAGTGGAGTGACCGCTTGGATCCTATCTGTCAGGTCATCAAAAGAATTCGTGAGGTAATCAAGCCAACAATTCGTTATGTGAAGATTGATAGATACGATACATGGTCAATGGATCATACCTTATCTTATATCATTCATCCAATGCTCGTGCAATTAAACAAAGAGAAACACGGTGCACCTTTTACAGATGATGCTGATGTACCAGATGAATTGAAGTCCACATCAGCACCACCAAAAGAGAATGAATGGGATACTGATGATAATCATTTCAAGCGTTGGGATTGGATTATGAATGAAATGGTTTGGGCATTTGAACAAGAGCTCAAAGATGATGATGAAGCTCAATTCTTTGACCACTCTGAAAGCCGTGGTGTTGAAGATTGGGAAGAAAGAATGGGTAAACTCAAAGTTGACCGTGAGGGTTTAGAGGCACACCAGAAGCGTAAGGCAAATGGTTATAGATTGTTTGGTCGTTACTACCAAAACTTATGGGATTAATATGATTAGTATAATACATTATGTGAGTGCTTGCCGTAGATTAAAAGAATCGGATAAAACCATTATGATGCTTGGTGGTGTGGAAGAATGCCAAGAAATGATAGTGGCACAAAACGAAATGATTCGGTTAGAGAAAGAATATTACCATGAAGAAATGGTAAAGTTAGGCTGTATCTGCTTGATATTAGCAATGGTTTGTGTTATACTTTATATTCCATATTACAAAGGATGGATTACATTATGATTAGTAAATTAAAAGATAGTTTAGGTAGTGTGGTATTTTATGGTGCATGGGCTATGTTGTTTTCTTTTGTGATTTATAGTTTCAACAAAACAGAATTAGATTCGTTAATGGATTTCAAAGGTGGTATACAGAATCATTTAGTATGGTCAGTCAAAGGTGAATGTCACTTTGTTAGGCCTGTAGGTAAAACAACCGTGACATTAGTTAGAGTGGAAGATTGTGATAAAAAATGACCAATAAAGATTTTAGACTAAGTAAGTCAACCAAAAGAACACTTGCATTATTGAGTGGTGAAAAACAATCTCATTGGAAAAAGATGATGATTGATGCTGAAGAAGCCGAGAAGAAGGCTAAACTGGCAAAATACAAAGAGCGTAGCACAACTAACCAAGGAGAAGCAACATGAGTTTATTCATTGAAGTAGAGTCAGTAGAAAAAGGATGTAAAGTGATAGTAAATTTGGATACAATTATTGAAATTGCTCCTTTACTTGAGGGTGGATGTGCATTGTTCTATTCTGATGCTTCTGCTGTTGGTGGTAAAAGCCCAATGAAAGTAAGAGATAGTTACACACACTTTCAACAACTAGCAATGCAGATGGTTTCGTCTGAAGATATTGCCAAGAAAGTTAAAGCGTTAAAATCTGTTGCCATGGAGATTCCAAAATTATGAAATTTAAGTTTACCGGTGAATATGAACCTATGCCGTTTCAAGATGCAATAGCATCCAAGAGAAAAATAGAATTTGAAGCCGAGTCTTTGGCTAGCATACTAGAACAGTTTGAAATGTTCCTCAGAGGTTGTGGTTATGTGTTTGAAGGTCATATAGATATTGTGGATGACTTTGCTGAAAATACTGAGACTACTGAATTCGTTGATGAAGATGACTTAGATGATGTTAACCAATTCTTTGATAAGGCTAGATCCGCATCTAAAAAATTAGATGAACCTGTATTTCCATTTGCTGATTCTAAAGAAATTTATGAACAAGGTGGAGATCCAGCACATCCACCATCATATCAACCAAATAAACCTTCATGGAATAATAAAATTGAATGATGTATTGTTAAACACATTTGAATGGATTAAAAGTGATTGGTATAGTAATCGTTTCCGTTTTATTATTGAGTTGCTTGCTTGGGCTATCAGTATTGGTTGCTCAATCACGATGGCCTTTACTGTACCCAATCCTCCGCTTTTGGTCTTATATCCTATTTGGATACTTGGCTGCGCTATGTATGCTTGGGCTTCTTTTACTCGCAAATCGTTTGGAATGTTGGCTAACTATCTTCTGTTAGTTACTATTGATACTGTTGGACTATTGAGAATGTTATGAATATATTTTACCTAGATAATAACCCTAAAATTTGTGCTGAAATGCACGTTGATAAACATTGTATAAAAATGATCCTCGAATATGCTCAACTTCTTTCTACTGCTCACCGTTTTCTTGATGGTACTGTGTCTATTGGCCTCGGTAAAACTGGTCGTAAACAAACTAGATATGTTCTTCCTGATGACCGTGAGTCTGTGTTGTATTCTGCTACTCACCTTAATCATCCTTCGGCAGTTTGGTGTCGCCAATCTGCTATGAATTACCATTGGTTGTATACTTTACTTGTTGAATGTTGTAAAGAATATACATACCGTTATGGTAAAAGACATAAATCTCAAGAAATTATTGAGTGGTGTTTAGACAGTAAACCAAATATTAAAGATATTGGGTTTACAGAACCACCAAAAGCAATGCCAGACGAATTTAAAGTTGTCAGTGTTACCGAATCTTACCGCAATTACTATGTTGGTGCTAAATCTAGTTTCACAACCTGGAAAAATAGATCAATTCCAGATTGGTTTGTCTATCAAGGTACAACAGTAATATAATCCTTAAATTTATACCAAGAACATTTTGGTGTTGAGAAGCTGGCGCTTGCATTAACAACAATATCATAAACACCAGGTGTATTGTATTTAATTGTTATTGGTTTCAACTTGTGTATAATACCAGGTGCAATATTAAATGTTTGTCCTGCTGATGGCCCACAAACAACTGGATACGCATATGATTGTGAACTACTATTGTTAGTTAGACTCATTTTTGTATAAACCCAGCCTGTTGTTGGTTGTGGTTGTGTAACCCAGTTTGGTGTAAATGGTATTTGTGAAACATTCACTGGGTTGCTAACAATTTGACCACCTTCAAAATAAACAGAATGTTCTACAGTTCCATAAGAACTACCTGGAGGCGTTCCTAAATTCCATTGTGGTAGAATTGTAAGTGATCCACCAACTTGTATTGTTTGTGGTGTTAGAGTTGTACCGGTAAGACAAATATATTCATTGTTTGTCGCTAACTTAATTAACGAATTTGGTCCAATATATGGTTCAGTTCTACCGTCTGGGCATGATAATGTTGCGTTCCATACTGAATAGTAACACATAGCTCCAGGTCCTGTTCCAGGGTGTGTACTTGGTGTTCTAACTGTTAAATATGCAAAACTTGGTGTTGCAGCACTTTTATAAAACGTAGCTCGGTTGTCACAGTTGCTAATGAAAGGGACATTCCAAGGAACGACATCAATACCGCCACATTGTGGATCACCAATACAACTACTAAGGTAATTACCTTGACACGCGGTATCAATTACGGTTTCACCATTCCAAACAACCGAAGCCCTATCATTACAAGATATAATATCAAAAAATAATGTAACATTACCAACTTGATTACCTAGATTAACTAAATAAGTTCTTGTTTGTGGACCAACAAGCAATGCTGACGCACTAATACCAACATTTGTTCCACAACCAATCGTTGGTGGATTTGGGGTAGGTGTTGGGGTTCCACTATTAGTAGGTGTTACCGTAGGAGTCGCAGCGTTAGTATTTGATGGTGTGTTAGTATTAGTAATTGTAACCGTAACAGTATTTGTTGGGGTCACCGTTGGTGTGTTACTATTTGTAGGCGTGTTAGTAATAGTAACTGTTGGTGTAGGAGTTGGAGTTGGGGTTATTGTAGGTGTACTTGTTACACTAGCCGTTGGTGTTGGGATTATTAAACTACAAGTAACAGTTTCAACTTTTTGACACCCTATTGAATCGATCAATGTAACATTAACTGATGGTGCAGAAAAAAATTGAGGGGTTAGCGTAAATGTAATAGGTACTGTAGTTCCACTACCGACATATGAACATTGATTTCCATAGTAATCACAACAATACGCACTAAATGGGGGTATTAAGCCTGTTATTGAGGATATTGTAATGTTATTCATATTCTATAAATACTAGAACATCAAGTTCTACAATTTAATTTACAACATAGGATATATAAACCGTTTGACCTGTTACAAAGTTAGTTGATGCTGATTGTACCAATATTAATTGTCCTGGTCTTACTTGTGGGTCGTAATTAAATGCCTGTAGTCCCGGTGGTCCTTCAAATGTAAATGCCGTAGATGAACCACTGTAAATTGCCGTGTCCCCATTTTGTGTAAAGTATGTAGTTACAGAGACTCCAGTCATACCTGAATAATAACTTGTTCTATTAACACCTGAATTATCAACGGGATTCCAATAAACAGCATTTGTTGCAAATGTGTTAGGGTTTGTTGTACCTGAATTTAATCCTGGTGATGCAAATGTTGGGAATATTGTATTTCCTGTACTTGGCGGTTCATAAGGTAACACAACTAGATTATATCCAAAACCTGTAACAGGTTCAGGAGTGATGCTTGGTGTTGGTGTAACCGTTCTTGTTGGAGTATGTGTTGGAGTAGATGTGATTGTTGGAGTGTTTGTTGGTGTTGTTGTAACTGTTGGTGTTGTTGTAACTGTTGGTGTTAATGTTGAAGTGTTTGTTGGTGTTGTTGTAATTGTTGGGGTTGGCGTTGGACTTGATGGTGGTGTGGACGTTGGTGTTGGAGTTGGAGTTGGAGTTAATGGGTATGTACCGTCATTAACCAATTGTAAATTAGGACTAAAAACTGGTGAAATACCAAATGTATTATCAATCAACCAAATATTTTTTGTTTGATTTGGGTCAAGATTAACTTGATATTCCCACATTGAATCATCACATCTTCTATAATTGAAGTTGATTGCCGTGGTTCCTGTGTTTGTTAAAGTATATTTGC
>JAUKPS010103263.1:0-26334 GCA_032273165.1 Chlorellidium tetrabotrys | reverse complement strand
CATTCTTCATCAAAACCTAACTCTTTAAGTTCTAATGCTTGTTCATAAGGGATAAATTCTTTGTTCATAGGTTATTTGTTTTGGTTAAGTATTTGTTCTTTCATCCAATGTGCGCCACTAAAAAAAACATCTTCATTTTCTTGACGAGTATATTCCATATTTTTTATTTCTTTTTCTATTTCCTCATCACTTGGTAGTTCTATTGGTGTTAATGAGTCAATTGCATCATCAACTGAAGATGATAATATTAGTATCTCATTAAGTAATAATCTTACTTGTTCTTCTGTATATAGTTTCATAGTTGTTTAATTTTAAATTTATGCCCTAAAATCTTTTCAAGTTCTTCCATTGTGTATTCTGGTATGCCATTGATAAAGGCTTCGTATTCTTGTTGGGTTACATATTTTTCTTTTATTCTATAATACCCATTTGAATTTTTAAAGGTTAATACATTACCTTTTTCATCACGAGTGTATTCACAACTACACCAATTTGAATTTTTAGAGGTTAATACATTACCATTTTCATCATAAGTGTATTCAAAACTACACCCAATTGAATTTTTTCTAAACTTATACACTATTTTTCCATCCTTATTGAATAGTTCTAAATCCTTTGTTGTTCCTAAAATGTTTTTCATTGTTTTATTTTGATTACTTTTTTTAATTAAGTGTGATGACATGTATTACAAGTTAATTATTAATTCTTTTTTTTCTCCATTCTCTTCGATAATAATTTTTGCCCCCTTTCTTATTCTACTTACTAATTCTTCAGTAATTTGAATTGATGAAGAAACTAAATTAGTTCTGTTAGTACTATTTGAAAGTTCTTGTAAATGAGCAATACTATCCATCGTTCTTTTTCTTAATCTCATTTGAACTAATTGAGTCGTTGTTGTGGTATTCATAAGTTCTGTGTTTTTCATATTTATTTCTTTTTGGTTATATGTTTCAAAATAAAACTTTTTGTTAAATTTCTTTACTTCAACAAATTAATAATGAATTATTTTTTTGGGTAATATGTTTTTAATATATGCCTGTGTGATTTTATGTATTTTTAGCATTTCTGCTCTTAATGCTTCTATACTTTTGTCATTTTTTAATACATTACATCCTAAACAACAGGGGTTTAAATTATTAATTGAATTTATATATTCAATATCAAACCCTCTTCTTTGAATATCACATTTTGGTATTATATGGTCTATAGTCATTGTTCTTAATGTTAGTTTTATACCACAATAACCACAATGACCATCATATTTAGAGTATACTTTTTCTTTGTCTATCTTCATAGGTTATTTGTTTTGGTTATTTGTTTTTTACTATTTCAATTAATTTTTTAAGACAAGCAAGTTCTGCTTCATGGTATTCGGTAAAGTCCTCATAATGATAACCACCTGTAATTGTAAACATATAATACATTTCATCTAAATTATCATTATCATAATCAACAAAATAAGCAAATAACTTATACTTCTCTCTAAACCATCTAAATGCTTGTTGGTAGAGTGGGGCAAATATTGTATTAGAATAATCAGATTGACATTCATTTAATTCTAAATCCCAACACTTAAATGAACCATTGTACCAATAAAATCCAACACATTCTTCATCAAAACCTAACTCTTTAAGTTCTAATGCTTGTTCATAAGGGATAAATTCTTTGTTCATAGGTTATTTCTTTAAGGATATTTTAAATGTGGTTGTAGATACTCTAGGAGCTGGGTGTACCATCTCACCTGTCTCAGGATCAACCATGGGTGTGTTTATAGTCCTTAGCATCTTCTCTCTTTCCTTAAGAGCATACTTAAGAGATTCTACTTCGTTGTTAAGCTTAGTCCAAGCATAATCTTGGTCATAGATATACTTAACACCTGATTCAATCTTAGTAACCTCGCTGCCTAAGACATCAGCCTTACCACCAGGGTACTTGGCTAGTTCATCTACTACTAACTCTCTAAGCTCACTACGAACACCATCAAATAATTGTGCGATGGCATCCATACGAACTAATGTCTCAAGTGCACTATCGCCTGTCTCTTTAAAGTGTTCTACTATAGTTGTCTTGATTAACTCATTGTTAAACTTACTAGGTTCATAGGTAGATAATTCTACCTTAGGTAAAAATATTTCTGTACTCATTATTTTTTTGTTTTACTTGTGAATGATTCTTTCTTAGACTTAAGCAACATTAGTAAAGCTTGGTCGCCATCTATGTATTGCTTGTATCCATAATATAAATCTACTAGCTCCTTATTTTTTGTGCAGTCAGTAATTTGTTTTATCAATTCTACTCTATCAATTTCTACTTCTGCTATCTCTTCTACTTCTACCTCTTGCACAACAGGTTTTTTGGGCTCATCCTTAGCAAAGTCCATCTCTTCAGCAGGTGTGGCTTCGAATCCAGCAGCCTTCATTAACCAGGCTAACAAATTACGATACGCTTTACCAATAGCCCTAGTTTGAGCCATAGAGAGAATAGCGTATTCATCAAAGTAACGCTTGGTTTTTTCGGCATTGGTACATAAAGCAATACCGACAGCAACAACAGAACCAGTAGTAATATTGCGAACTTCACAAGTCGCCATATATTTGATAGTAGTTTCATTTGATAAGTCTTGAGTAGATGTAATAATTGGCATTAATCCTAATGAAGCTCCACAGAACTGCCAACCCTCAACGTTGACAAACTGCTTCCCTTGTATGTTAGAACTAAGTCCTTTTTCTTTTATCAGCTTACTTAATTCAGTAGCTAATTGTAACATAGAATCTTTATTAATTAAAGAATATGTTGGTTTTTCTAAATCTAAATTATCATTCATAGTTTTTGTTTAAGCGTAAATTAAATTTGTTTTGTTTTTATCGTGTCCGTTAAGCATATTTCTAAGTGTGCCGTAATTTATACGTTTGCATATTGCAGCATCTTTTGCAGAATCGTAATAATAACCAGTTGATTTATCATAAACTCTCTTAGAATTAGCTTTTTTAATTCCTTTTATTACATTAGAATTTAAGCCATTATCATAAGCGTGTTTAGTATTTTGTGATGCTGTAACCCACTCAAGATTTCTAAAATCATTATTTTGTTTATTGCCGTCAATATGATTTACTTGTAAGTTATCTTTTTTTGGTGCAACAAAATATTCTGCAACAAGCCTATGTACAAAAAACATTTTTTTCTTTTTGTTTATTTGTAAGCTAACTGTGTTGTATCCATTTTTATTACGATACTTTAAAAACATTCCACTTTTGCCCCATATCAAACCATTGTAACCTACTCCATATCCTTGCAGTTCAAGTGGATATTTATTCCTCATCCAATCATTAATTGTTTTTGGTTGTTCCATAGTTTAGATTTTTTGGTTGGGTTTCTGTAAAATAATGTGCTTCTCTTGTAGGATACTTTTGCCATATAGACAAGATAGATTCCATTAATTCAAGGTTAGCTTGTGAATAATTAATTTGGTGGATAATCTTAGCGATGAATAATCGCTTTTCAGAATCATCCCATAGTGCGAATTGACTTAGCATACTTTATGTGTTTTTTGGTTGGTAAATTAAGTTTAAGTAAGAATCTAATTTCATCGAATTGCTCCTTGTAGATGTCATTAGTCTTTAGGTCTTGTTGGTGCATACGCAATCCGTGTAGGACAGTTGTATGGTCACGAAAAAATAACCTGCCTATTGAGGCGACTGTGGCCCCTACATAAGTTTTTAGGATGGCATAGCACATATTCCTAGTAAGTACTAGAATGCGTGATCTATCTTTAGACAAGGCATCTTTATACCTTACATTCATCTCCTTACATACGAACTGAATTAGTGCTTCTCTATCAGGTTCTTCAAAGTTTAATATTCCTGGCATAGCGTAGTAGTGTATTTTATTCGGTGAAATCATATATTTGGTTTTTTAATTCTTCTATCTTCTTACGATAGAAAGCTTCTACAATCTCAATCATCTCTTCGTCAGCCTTAGCCAACCTAGTGCGAATCTTATAAGGTGTGTACCCTGTAATCTCACAAATCTT
The DNA here is from genome assembly GCA_032273165.1 of Chlorellidium tetrabotrys. Lineage (NCBI taxonomy): Eukaryota > Xanthophyceae > Mischococcales > Botryochloridaceae > Chlorellidium > Chlorellidium tetrabotrys. Next base: position 22,304 of record JAUKPS010103263.1, on the reverse strand, counting down.
CTTTATATCGCCATACTTAAGCAAGGCACGATAGTCTCTAATTAGCATCTTTTAGTTTTTTATATAATTTGTAATGTCTGTCAATGGAACGCATTGCTCCTTCAATCGATGTGAAATAATCAGCTCTCCAATAGTAGAATTTATCTAGGGGTTTTTTGCTATCCCAATGGATAAACATACCACGATAGATGTAATCTTTTTTCAGTCTTTCGCCATCAACGACTATCATAAAATAATCCTTGAGGCCCTTTTGTTTTAGATGTGATGGTGTAGGGTGCATACTTATTCAGTTGTTGAAAAAATGGTTTCAGTTACTTCAATATTAGGCTTTAAAGATATGCCACTAGCAGCACTCATAAATCTTTGATAAGCCTGTTCTTTTTTGTCTGATATGGTATGATCTACATACACACCATCCTTTTCAGTCCAGTATCTAACATATCCAGTTATTGGGTTAGTCTCTGTGATAAACTCAAATTTAGTCATATTATTAGGGTTTTTGGGTTACTTTATTAAGTTTTTGGTGCCTTTGGAAATAAGATTGAACTCCACTTGAATTGATTTGGCTCTGCATATTCTCATAATACACAGGATCAAGGAAAGTTCTTGCTTGGTAGTTGTAATAGACTTGCTCACCAGGTGAGAAGTTTTTGCCAGTTAGACTACACTTGCAGCCGAACTTAACGGTGATTAATTCAAATGACATAGATGGGTTTTTTGTTTATGTTTAACGAAATTAAGGGTTTTTTGGTATTCTTAAGGATTTTTAGCAGGTTTTTTGTTAAGGTAATCATAAAAGATTTTTGCCCATACAAAAGATTTTTGGCCCAAGGAAATTTTTGGGGGATTTTTGGGGAGTTTTTGCATAGGGTTTTTGGCAGGTTTTTGTCACTTTGAAATTTTGTTTCAATGGTTGCATAAACAACTAATGTTTAAACATCAATGTTATAACATTGATATTTTATACTTTTAACAGTATTAAGTAGTTTAAAAAACTCCTTTTAAGCCTATTTTAAGCCTCAAATTTAGCCTATCTTTTAAAATTGATACAAGGATATCAAGTAAAATTTTAAGGCTTATTTTCGGCCTCTAATTGCTTGATAATTTTATCAATTATCAAGATCAATTTAGGCAGCTCCTTTTTTGTAGTCTGGATCATATTTTTATTTTGTTAAATAGTCGGTCCAACTTTGTTGAATCTGTTTTTTATAGGCCCTAAATAACTTTAATACCTGGGCTTTATTGTATCCCTGGTAAATCCTTTTTACATATTGGCCCTGGATAATATCACTCACCAGGTAGCTGCCATCTGATAATTTAGTGCAAAGCATAAAATATAAATATTGGTTAAGATAAAGGCCCTAATTAAAGGGCCCTTATTTCGGCTATCTTAAGCCTCCTCAGTTAACCTAGTTAGTCGTGCAACGCTATCGGCATAATGATTCCAAAGCCTTCCATATCTTTATGAGTTACTTTAATAGCCTTAGTTTTTCCAAAAAAGGTATATATAAAATTGCTAGTACTTTGGTTAAATACCTCGCAAAGATCCTGAAGGTATGAAGGGTTAAAGCTTATTAACTCAACCGCCTCAGCTGGTTTTTCATTTGTTGGTAATACTTGCTCACAGTCTGGATAATTCCCGCCAACCTGGTCTCTAAATTGCTCCAGGGTTAAAATATCAATAATGCCTAATTTACCTTTTTTATCAAAGGCCTCCAGGTAATTATCTTTAATGTTATAATACAAGGCCTTATAAAAATTACCTTTTTTCCAGGCCTCAGCCTTAAAATAAAATTCCTTTGGTGCCTCAGCTGGTAATGATCCAAAGGCCTCGTTAATTGGTATTTTTACCAACTTATGAGCATCTGTAGCATATACAAAGCCGTTTTTTACTTGAATGTACTCAAATGCAGGTCTTAAACTGTTTTTTGATCCTGCTACTAAATTAAATTTTTTCATTTTGTTTGTGTTTTGTTAGTTTGTTATTATTAATTATTTTGATTCTCTATTAAATGCTCGGCAATTTCGTACCAATTTACGTCACTTGTAAAGGCTAAAGCGTAATGGATAACTATTTCATTTTCCGCAGTAGTTTCCTCTAAAGTATTTTCAACATACTCTCTTAATTGTAAACTAAGTTCGTAAGTATCCATTTCGTAGTCGTCTATATTATAGTCGTCAAACCACTCTAAAGCAATTCTCCAGGTGGCGTAATTTGTCCAGCCATTATAGCTTGACTTTGTTTCTGTTTGTGTTTGCGTGTTTGTCATTGTGTTTGTTTTATTTGTTTAATAGTGTTTTAATAAAGACATAAAGGAGGATAAATAAACCGCCTAATATAATAAGCTCTAGTATTGTTATCATTTCTTATCGATTAAAAGGTTAATAAATAACTTACCGACATTGGCGATAAGAATACAAAATAAAATAATTTGAGCAGCGAATAAGTAAAGCATAAAATAAAGGTTTAAAGGTTTTTAATAAATAATGAACTAATAAAAGAAATTGAAAGGCCTAATAACATTGCCTCAAATTGGCCAAACATTGCAAAGAATAAAGAGCTACAGGCAATTAATACTGTAGTAATAGTTAAAATGGCATTGAATTTTTTCATCGTTTGTGGTTTTATTGAGACATAAAGATAGGGACTTAATCAATACAAAGTGCAACAATATTAAAAAATATTAAATTATTTATTTATTTCTATTGTGTATTTAGTACACTAAGTAGTTAACCTGGTATACATTAGTTAAGTAGTACATTATAGTATGTTATATTATCAACTATATTAGGTATATTATATAATATACTTATTATTAGTTAATATATGTAGTATAGTTTAGTATATTGAATCTTAAGTATTACAGCTGTGTTTTTACTTTTGGCCTAACCTTGCATAAACTATCAATGAAGTATAAATACATTAAATTTGCCTAGGTTTAAGGCCTCTATTTAACATAATGGTAATTATAAGACAAAAGTACTATTGATTATCAGTTAGTTAAGTATGTTAAAAAATAGTATTGGGCTATAAGCACCCACTACCACTTTTTTTAGTGTGTAAAAAATACACTAAGCCTTGGGCCCTTCATTATTCTGATTTATAACATTGACTTAACATTGTTTGACATTTGATTTTTTTTATTTTCTATATAACCCATTAAAATAAATTGTAATATGTACAAGTGTAAACCCAAACCTAAAAAATAAAACTATCAACTATGAACGCAGAATTCAAAGACATCACTAAAGAAGCTTTTATCATAGCTTACAAGGAGAACTTCGGTAACATAACCATCTCTTGTGAATCAGCTGGGGTATCTAGGTCATCATATAACGTATGGGTTAAGAATGATCCTGAGTTCGCTAGGAAACTAGCTGAAATAGAACCTGAGGAGATAATGCTAGACTTTGGTGAACATAAACTAATGGAACGTATTGCTAAAGGTGATACGTTAGCTACTATGTTCTTGCTAAAGACAAAAGGTAAGCGTAGAGGATACATCGAAAGACAAGAGGTAGCTCACGAAGGAGATGTTGTTAAGCAGATTACTGTGAATGTCTTAAGGGCAAACCACGTTGAGGATGTTCCTAAGCTAGATGGTGATGAGAATGCTCAGTTAGAGGATAGTGGTTTTGTGGTTCCTGCTAGTGAAGCTGCTAATATCCAAGATATACCACTTTACGAGTATGATAAAGAGGTAGAATTAGAGAATGAAGCTGGTAATTATGAGGAATAGCTCTATTTGTCAATATAAGACGATTATAGCCATTATCTACCTTTGAGTAGTACTATCTATCCAAAATGACATAGAGTGTCTTAAATCGCTTCTAATTGCTTTTTGTTGATGTTACCAATTTGGTTACATTTGGTAGTATTACTACTGATTGTTCACAAAAAGTAAACTTTCACGAATACGTGAACATCACAAATAGTGTAACATTGATACACTTATTCATACGATAATGTGTCATTAAAGTAACATATAGGTATTGTTATGTTACTTTTAAGGGATAAAGTAAAGCTAAAGCTTGACTGAAATTCAATTCAGTAAAGTTATAACTTGACAAATGTTATAACATAAGTCAATAACTTGACTTTTTGACTTATATCAATCAAATAGGTGTCATTTATCGGTCATAAATAAGGATATATGCGTATATAATCGGATATTAATGATTGATACCCCTACCTTCCTATAAAACGAAAAGTATTAGCTTTGACTTGAGCAAACCAAAAATTTTAATTTATTTCTATGGAAGTAACCACCAATGTCGTCTTTCAGATATTGAACGAATCTAAGAAGAGAATTTCTGTGATGCAAGGAGGAACGAGGTCAGGTAAAACTTACAACGTACTTACCTGGTTTATAGTAAAGCTCCTTCAAGAGAAGGGAAAAACCTTAACTATTTGCCGTTCATCTCTACCGAGCATCAAAGGTTCCGTTATGAGGGACTTTATTGAGATATTGTCTAAATATGGGCTATATTCAGAAGAAAAACACAATAAATCAGAGAATTTATATTTCCTAAATGGAAATACGGTAGAATTTGTATCTACCGACCAACCTCAGAAGATTAGAGGTCGTAAAAGGCATTATTTGTTTATTAACGAGGCAAATGAGGTGAATTACGAATCTTGGATGCAATTAGCCCTAAGAACTACGGATAAAATCGTTTTAGACTATAACCCTTCGGATTATTACTCCTGGATTTACGATAAGGTAATTCCTAGAGAAGATACTGACTTTACGATTACGACTTATAAAGACAATCCGTTTTTAGACAAAACCATTATTGCAGAGATTGAAAGACTACGAGAAGCTGACCACGAATATTGGAGAGTTTACGGATTAGGAGAGAGGGCAATAAGTGAAGCAACGATTTATTCGCATTGGAGAAGAAGAAGAAACTTCCCTGAGGGTGGAGATGTGTTTTATGGCCTTGACTTTGGCTTTAACCACCAAACTGCCCTGGTTAAGTGTAAAAACTTCGATGGTGACATATATGTAGAGCAAATGATATATGATACCAAGATGTCTACTTCACTTTTGATTGATAGGATGAAATCATTAGGCTTATCTCGTAGAGACGACATATTTGCAGATCCAGCAGAACCTAAAACAATAGCCGAGGTAAATAAAGCTGGGTTTAATCTTAAATTAGCAGCTAAAGATGTTTTTGCTGGAGTGAATAAGGTAAAATCATTTCCGATATTTATAAAATCAGAATCTTTAGATTTACTAGATGAGATTAAAAACTATAAATGGAAAACGGATCACGATGGCAATACAATGGATGAGCCTGTTAAGTTTCGTGACCACTTGATGGATGCTATGCGTTATGCTATATACACGAAATATGCAAAACCGAAGCGAGGTTGGATTGTTTAGATTGCAAAGCAATGTGAATTAGGCTAAAAATTTGTTACTTTTGTAAAAATATCTTATAGTGAAGTTAACGGACATACTAAGTGCGGTGAATCCTTTTAAAAAAAAGGCAGCCACTAAAATAAAAACGACTATTAATAATCCCTTCTCTGATTTTGGTGGACTGATTGGCGGTAGAACACTTTACCCCAATTTGGATTATGCGAAGTTCGTACAAGACTATGATAACAATAGCGAAGTCTATTCTATCATCAAACGTATATCAAAAACCATTTCTACAGTTCCATTTTACGTTTACAAGGTTAAAAGCAAAAAAGAACTAAATACTTACAAGGCAATGATGGCTAACGCATCTAGTGGTGCCGATATAGCCAAAGCTGAGTTAGTTAGAGTAAAAGCGGTAGATGAGATTGCAGATAGCCCATTGAACAAATTATTAGAAAGACCAAACCCATACCAATCTTTATCTGAGTTATTGGAAAATATTGTAGGCTATAAGCTTATTACAGGCAACTCTTATATCTGGGCGAATCGTTTGTCCAATGGTAAGGTTGCCGAACTAGTTGTGCTTCCATCTCAATATGTAGCCATTATTAGTGATGGTACCATTAATGGGGTTGAAGGATACTCTTTCACATTAGTAGGTTGGGATCAATTAAATGTAAATGACGTAATTCACTTAAAATACTTTAACCCTTACTTTAACACTAATGGTCAACAATTATATGGTTTGTCGCCTTTACAGGCTGCTTACCGAACTGTACAACGCAGTAACGATGCTAAGGATACCTCTGTAGGTATGTTGCAGAATCAAGGGCCTAAAGGTATCTTGTATGCAGATGAGTCAAATGACTTCGGCCCTGAACAAGCTGGTAAGTTAAAAGAAGATTTCTACAATCAGTACGGAACTAAAAACAAGATAGTTCAAAACGCAGGACAAATTTTAATCGCTGGTGCCAAGTTAGGCTGGGTAAATATGGGATTATCTCCTGTAGACTTGCAGTTACTAGAATCAGAAAAGATTACGCTTCGTGAGTTGTGTAATGTGTACGGAGTTAACTCTGCGTTGTTTAACGATCCTGATAATAAGACTTACAACAATATGAAGGAAGCTAAGAAGGAAATGCTTACACAAGTAATACTTCCTGAATTAGTTTTAATTCGTGATGCTTTTAATAGATTCTTTGAAGGTGAAATAGGACAAGGTTATTATATCGATTTCGATATTACTGTGTTCCCTGAACTACAAGAGGATATGAAAGAACTATCTGCTATCTTATCTCAATCTTGGTGGATTACTCCAAACGAGAAAAGACAAGCTATGCGTTATGACACAATCCAAGAGGATACGATGAATGAGATTTATATTCCTGCTGGTTATCTACCAGTAGCTGAACTTACAATGCTACAAGATCCTCGTAATGCTCAACAACAAGGAGATTATAATTTACCTCCAGTAAAATAATATGTGTGTCCAAAATCTTACAACCTTCTCAGCAGTTTAACCTGCAACAAAAGATTGCTAGAAAATCAATAAACGAATTTGCTCCTAAATTAAAGGAAGCATTGCAGTATGATTTTAATAAAGCAGCAGAGTTGGTACAAGAGCTAGGAGCAGACCAGGTAGCTAATTTTAATAAGACATTTTTCGACAATAATAAAGTTTCCAATATTTTACGAACTTTGTACGAAGGTACAGGTGGTTACACAGCGATGAGGTACCAAAAGATATTTGACAAGTATAAGAAAGACGAAGCAATAGATTTAGATCCTCTAAATATCTTAGACGAGTGGATAGCTTTTATGTTATCCTATTGGACAGCCATTAGTGGCCCTAAAATGTTTGGGATACAAAATACAACGGACAACGAGATAGCAAGGATTCTCAATAACGTAATTCAATACGGAAGGGATAATAACCTTTCAAGAGATGAAGTAAATAGTTTGGCTATACAGACTTTAAGAGAAGGAAAAATAAATAACGCAAGGAGTTTATTAATTGCAAGAACCGAAACTCATCAAGCTTTAAGTACAGGTGCGATGGGAGCAACAAGTGGAATTAATATACCTTTGCTTAAACAATGGGTTCACGCTGAATATGTAGCACTACCTAGAGCTTGGCATCAAGCCTTAGATAGACAGACGAATCCTGATGACGGTGGAGTAAGAATACCTGTGAATCAACCATTCCTAGTAAACACTCCTAAATACGGTGTAATTGAAATGCAATATGCACACGATGAGAACGGTGGAGCAGTAAATAACTGCAACTGCCGATGTTGTACGGTGTATGTAGCTTAAACAAATAAATATGAGTAATTTTTATAACAAAAAGTCGATTGAAGGTGCTCCCATAGATATGGAAGACAATAGTAGAGTTATTACAGTCTACTATTCTGCATTTGGTAATGTAGATAGCGATGGTGATATTATTACACCAGGTGCTTTTACTAAAACCTTAAAAGAGAATGGCCCACAAGCTAAAAACAGAGTGTGGCATTTAATGAACCATTCTACTGATAAGCCTATTGCTAAACCTTTTGAGATTAGCGAAGATGCCTTTGGATTAAAGGCAAGTGTTAAACTACCTAATACAACTTTAGGCAACGACCTATACGAGTTGTATAAAGATGGTCATATCACAGAACATAGTATCGGATTTCAGACTATTAAGTCACAAGCGAAATCAGGATACAATGAAATCAATGAAATTAAATTGTATGAAGGAAGTTCCGTATTGTGGGGTGCAAACGCAAATACACCAACAGTTGGAGTTAAAAGTCAGATTAAGTCAACTCTAGTAGATGAGATGGGTAAAACCATTAAGTCTTTGAGAAATGGACACTTTACTGACGAAACATTCGAGTTGTTAGAACTTAAACTTAAACAATTACAACAATATCTATCTGAGATGGAAGATGAAGAATCAATCACACCTGAGCCAACCGCTGAAGAAGCATTGCCAACTGAGGAAGCTGATCCGATGATTTCTGTTGAGATAGAGGTAAACAAATATTTACAATCATTTAAAATTTTTAACTAATGGTAGAAGAAATTAAAAGTGCATTCGAAGGCATCAAATCCGAAGTAAACGGAGCAATCGAAAGTGCAAAGGCTGATAATGCTAGTGCATTAGAAAGCGTAAAGGCTGAATTAGAAGCTACTAAAGCTTCAATCTCAGTTGTTAAGGATGAAATTGAAAAAATGGAAGCAAAAAACAATCGTGTTAAAATGAATCAAACAGAAGTAAAAGGGTTTAATGCTACCCTTGCAGAAGCTATCGAGAACAATTCTGATAGTTTAGCGAAATTAGCTCGTGGTGAACAAAAGCGTTCAAGCTTTATATTAGACACTAAGGCAGTAGGAAATATGACAGAAGCGGTTAACCTTACAGGTGACATCACTCGTCAATATGCTAACCAAGTATATGCTTTACCTTCTCGTAAGGTGCATATGAGAAGCTTATTACCAATCGGTAGTTTGTCTCAAGGTTTATTTACTTTCCCTTATGAAAGTGGTGGAGAAGGTGCTCCAGCAGCTCAAACTCAAGGAAGTTCTAAAGCTCAAGTTGATTTTGACATTACAATGAAAGATGCAGCTGCTCAGTACATTGCTGGTTATGTTCGTATCTCTCGTCAAATGTTAGATGATATACCTGCTATGACTTCTTTCTTACAATCTCGTTTATTAGAGAAGTATTTAATTGCTGAAGATGCTCAAATCTTAAGTGGTGATGGCACTGCTCCAAACTTACAAGGTATTTTACCAGTAGCTACAGCTGCAACAGGTGCTGCTACAGTAGACGTAGAGCAATTAGTTCAAGCTATTGCTCAGTTAGAAACTTCTAACTACTCTGCTACAGGTATTTTAGTTAACCCAACTGATTGGGCTGCTATTATGAATACTAAGAATACTAACTCTGCTTATACTTTACCTGCTTCTACAGTTGTTACAACTGATGGTAGTGTATCTATCGCTGGTATCCCTCTTTACAAATCAACTGCAATCGCAGTAGATAAGTTTGTAGTAGGTGACTGGTCTATGGGTGCTCAAATTATGCAGAATCAAGGTATCTCTGTTCAGTTCTCTGAATTTGATGCTGACAACTTTACTAAGAATATGATTACTGTAAGAGTTGAGGCTCGTATCGCTTTACCTATCTATTACGCTGGTGCGTTTATTTATGGTGACTTCGGAAATGTAGCTTAGGCTATGTAGCATAATCTTTAATAGATTTACAATACAAGGGATAGCCTAGAAAGCTATCCCTTTTTGTTTACACTAAATTTTAACTATTTTTGTAAAAATTAGCATAATGCAGATACTAAGAGATGTGGCGGTTTTATCCGAGATTATATCAGAGCCAATAACACTTACTGAAGCGAAGAACTATCTTAGGGTAGATTACTCAGAAGATGATACTTTAATAGAGGCCTTAATTACAAGTGCAAGAGTTAGACTAGAACAATACGCTGGAGTTGCTATGACCGAAAGAACTCTACAAGTTATAGCTTATGTAGATGATTTAATAGAACTACCTTATGTGCCTATTTCTACGATATTAAGCGTAGAGTATTTTGATGGCCAAGATTGGGTAACCTTAGAAGATGGTAGTTATACTGTTATAGGTATTAACTATAAGAAAATATCTACTTTATATTATCCTTCAATGGAATATAGGTTTACCTATAATTGTGGCTATTGTGAGCCTCCTAGTTCTATGAGAACAGCAGTTTTCAAATTGCTATCAGACTTGTACGAATACAGAGAGTCTAGCGTTGAGTCTACTAAGCCTAACAGCAACGTAGTTACAGCTTACGAATTAATGAAACCATTCAAAAGAATTAACATATTTATCTAATGATTGGAAAACTTAGAAATAGAATAACCTTTAATACGAAAACAAGCGTTTCTGATAGTGCTGGTGGCTTGGTGAACACTTTAGTATCCTATTATGTTTGCTGGGCTGAATTAGTGTCTAATAGCGATTCTAAGACCAATATAACTAGTAGAGACAGCTTAAGTGATTCAATTACCTTTAGAATCAGATATACAACAGGCAAGACATTTACTAATGCTCTTGTAATTACTTGGAAGTCAAGAACTTATATGATTAACTCTATTATAAACGAGGGTGACTTGAATCAATATTATTTAATCGGTTGTGCAACTCTTAAGTAATGGCTACTTTTAATGCTAAAATTACTGGTGTAGATGCCATTATTAGAAAGATTATTAATGCTCCTAAAAAAGTAGCTGAAGAGTCTACTAAGATTATAAACGATTCGGTTAAGGAAATTGCAAATGCAGCTAAAACCAAAGTTCCAGTTAAAACTGGTTTACTTAAAAATTCAATAGGATATAGTCTTTATACTCAAGGTGTAGGGGCATCAGTTTTTGCTGATACAAGATATGCTGCTTATGTAGAATTTGGTACAGGAGAGAAATTTGGGATACCTATTTACCCAAATATAAATATGAGTGATTTAGAGTCTTATGCCCTAACGTTTAAAAAAAGTAAAAAAGTTATAGGAGTGCCATATAGACCATATATGTTTAATTCGTATAGCCAAGTTTTAGGCAAGATGGTTAACAAGATTAAGAAAATTAGGATATAAATATATTTCGTTAAATTTGTAAAAAATGAAGGACTGCGGATATACATTAAGGAAGGCTTATATAGATAAGCTTACAGCGGCTTCTTACTCATTGAGTGTTTATGATACCATAGCACCTGACACAGTAGAACCACCTTATTTGATTATTAGTAGTCAGACACAAGCAGAGAATAGCAACAAACAAAGCTTCGGTTTTGATGTTACCATTCAATTTGACATAGTTTATAGAACTTTTAAAGCAGGAGAAGTAGGGCAAAAGACTGTTGATACTTACACTAATGAATTTTTAAATATTGTTGGTGTTTATCCTCCTCTCTACCCAAATACGGCACCTGATTTTAAGATAGTAACTAGAAAGGTTGGCAGTAATATTGCTACCTTTGACTATGTGAATGAAGCTTATGTTTTCAGAAGGGTGATAACAATGGATCATTTCGTGAATCAATTAACATAAAAGTAAAATAAAATAAAATGGCAACAACAGGAATTTTTAACGGAACTTCATTAGTAGTTCTAATTGGAACAGAAGTAATAGGATATGCTACTTCTTGTTCTTTAAGTTTAGCTATCGATACTCCAGATGCTTCTACTAAACAAAGTTTAGGATGGGCTGATGAGATTGGTGGTCAAAGATCTTGGTCTTTAACAACAGATGGTTTAGCTACAGTAGTACCTGGTTCGGTTGCTACTTATATTAGCACAGCTGAATTAAACGCTTTAGCAATAGCAAGAACTGCTGTTACAGTTAAATTTACTACAGTTAATAACTCTACAGTAGATGGTGTAACTCCAGTTACAGGTGATGTGATTTATTCAGGTTCAGCATTTATTGAGAGTGTAGATATGACTGCTGATATGGAGAATCCAGTTACTTACTCAGTTTCTTTCAAAGGAACAGGAGTATTAACTATCGCTACTAACGCATAATAACCAACCAAAAATAAACCAAAATGAGAGGACAATTTGAATTAACTCTTTCCGATGGAAAGAAGATACCGATGCGTTTTTGTACGTGGAGTCTTAAAAGATTCTGTCAATTACAAGGCATAGGGCCTTCTGAAATAGGAGAGGCTTTAAGTGGACAAGCTTCTTTAGATGCTATCATAAACTTACTGAAGGCTGCTGCTGAATATCCATTATACTCACAAGGTATAACACCAACCTTTACTGAAATAGAAGTGTGTGATTGGGTAGACGATATGGGAGGAATGGGAAGTCAAAAGTTCCAAGATGTGATGGCAGCATTATCAGAAAGTATGCAAAGTGGAATAGAAGTAGCCCCAACAAAGTCAAGTAAAAAAGATGGAGTAAAAAAAAATTAGAGTGGATTGACATAGAGAAATATACAATGGGGGAGTGCAAAGTGCTTCCCCATTTGTTTTGGGAGATGACGATGGCAGAGTTAGATTTTGTGTGGTATGGTCAAAGACACGAAGAAGAACAGAAATGGATTAAGATTAGATGGCAGACAACAGTCTTAATTAACATTCAATTACCTAAAGGAAAGAAAGTTAAACCAGAGGATCTAATAGAGTTAGATTGCGATATTCGTAACTTTGTAAAGCCTAGAGTAATGGAAGAAGATGAATTAAAGGCGGTACTTAAAAAATATGGACATATATAAACTTATAGGATAATGGCAGATAATCAGATGGTTAAAATTGAGTTCGACTTTGATTTAGGAAATGTTCCTGCATCAGCTAAGAAATTTGCTGAATATTTAAAAGGGATAGAAGCTGGTTCAAAAGAAGCACAAGCTCAATTAAAGACCTTAGGGAATGAAATAGATAAGACTGCCGATAAGATGAATAAATCAGGTGGTTCTATTAAGAAGTCTAATCAACAATGGACAAACTTTGCTTTAGTAATACAAGATTTACCTTATGGATTTAGAGGTATACAAAACAACTTACCTGCTCTTTTAGGAGGCATTGCTGGTTTAGCAGGGCCTATATATCTTGTTGGTTCAGCAGTTATTGCATTAGTGACTTTATGGGATCAAGGATTCTTTAAAATGAAGAACGCTACTGAAGCTTTAACAAAAGCTAATAAAGAATACTCAGAAAGTATAAAAACATCGATGGGTTCTGCTGCTGAAGAAATTGCTAAAATTAAAGCCCTAACAGCTGCTGCTAGTAATCAAGAACTTTCAATGAGTAAGAGATTAAAAGCAGTAAAATTATTACAAGACCAATACCCATCTTATTTTGGAAATTTAAAGCAAGAGCAGATTCTCAATGGCAATATAACAACTGCTGTAGATAAAGTAAAATTTGCTATAATAGAAAGGGCCAAAGCAACTGCAATAGGTGGTAAAATAAATACAATAGCTTCTGAAAAGTTTGTAAAAGAAGAGGAGTTATTCCAATTAGCATTACAGAAGACAAAAAGAATGCAAAGTGATATTGCATTAGCAACATCTCACGGATATAAGGGTAAGGCTTTAAAAGGTTATTTAGATTTTACTTTATTTGATATTAGAGAAAAAGAAAATTTAATAAAAGGAGAAATAGGGAAATTAGATGTAGAGTTAAATAGGTTAGGTAGTATGTATGAAAAGACTACAGCTAATACCTTAGACTTAGGCCCTAATGATGATAAAAAGAATGCAGCAGCTTCTTTAAAAGTATATAAAGCTAATCTTAAAGCTCAAGCAAAACTACTTGCTGAAATGAGAAGAAGAGCTGCATTAAGTATGAATCAAGGGACAAGCCCTATTGCAGATAGCTATGAGCAAGATATTAAAAATGCAGAAAAAGAACAACAAGATGCTTTAGCTTTTCAGCTTAGAAATATTAAAGAAACTTCTGCAATTACTTTAAATGTAATTAAAGAAAGATATCAAACTGAGGTAAGTGAAGCACAAGGTAGTTATGAACTAATAAAAGTAGCTCAAGAGAATATGAGAGCTAGTTTAGATGCTTCTTTTAGAGATGGCTCTTTAGGGTTAATAGAATATTCAAAAGCAGTCACAAACTTAGTTCAAGACCAAAATAAAGCAGCTTTAAAAAATGCTGAAGAATTAATGGCTCAGACTGTTAAAATAGGTATAGGTATTATGAATGCCTTAGGCCCAGCCTTAGATTTATTATTAGAAAAAGGTGCTAATATTGGAGAGGTTTTAACTAAAGCATTCCAAGATATTATTAAAAAATTAATAAAAGTAGTTATTACGGCTTCTATTGCATTAGCAATTATGGCAGCATTAGGTTTAGTTGATCCTAAAAAGGTTGGAGCTACATTTGGTAATATGATTGCTGGAGGTATGGGACTAGGAGCAGGTTTATTTGGTGGTGGAACATCTGATACTGGAACAGATGCTACAAAAGCAACTAATGCAATTAATACAATACAAACAAACCCAGCAGGAGATAATGGTGGTCAATTTGTATTAAGAGGTAACGATTTAGTATTAGCTTTGAATAGGTCAGAAACATCATTAAACTTAAGAAGAGGAGCATAATGGCATATTTTAATAAATATAAATTTACGTTTGCTACAAGGTCTAATAAAACAGCATACTTGTATTTACAAGAAGACTTGGTTAGTGCACCAACGGTTATTGAATACCAAGGTACAAATATAAATCTTCAGTATATACCTAATTCTGATGATCCATTTGAGCCAATATTCGCTAGTCAGTTAGGAGTAACAATAGATATTACAGATAATATTGCTAATATACCTAATGTTGTTACTTTAAATGATAGAAAATATTTTGCTAGATTATTTTTAGATTCTACTTTAGAATGGTGTGGATGGGTATTAAGTGATAGTATTCAAATCGGTTATTCTACAGGCAGGAAGATGATGTCATTTAATGCTACTGATGGTATGGGTATGTTAAATGATATCCCATTCCCAGGTATTAGTTCAATAAGTATTAATAATTATAATACATTATTATATTTTATATATACATCATTAAATACACTTGGATTCCCCCCTAGCAATATAAATATTATGACTGTTTGTTCATATTTTGCAACAGGTATGAATGATAGGTCAACTAATTCTTATAATGAGCCATTTAGCCAAACATATTTACCTTATAGAACATTTAAAAAAGATAAATATAAGTGGATAAATTGCTTAGATATATTAAGAAATATACTTAAATCATTTGGATGTAGAATATTTCAAGCTGGAGGAAAATGGTGGATAGTAGCTATTAATGATTTTGCTAATGAGAATAATTGGTACACAGAATATACTCCAGCAGGAACAGTTGCTGCAAGTGGAAGTAACTTAAATACGCTTAGTGTTATTCAAGGGTATACTGGGAATACTAGTGGATTATATTTTATTAATAATTCTCAATTAAAATTAATTAAAAAAGGGTACAATAAAATAGCAATTAATAATACTATTACATATCCTAGTAATTATATGACTAATTGGGATTTAAGGCCTTTACAAAATCCAAACCAACCTTATAATTGGAACCCTGCTCCAACAAGTACAGGTAACTCTTATGTTATTACAGATGTACCAGAAAATGATTATGCTACTTGGGTATTGACTAGAGGTACTACTCCTACAAGTAAAATGACAATATTTAATACTGGGTTACCAAAAGTAGCCGCAGGAGATTCATTAAGTTTTTCTATGTCTTTTGTATCTGGAAGTTCTACTAATTCAAATGGATATGTACAATTCTTTATTACCCCAACTTCAGGTTCTGTATATTATATGGATTATGATGGTAGTTGGTCTACTAATTCAAATAATAATGCGATTGTTACTACTAATATATCTTATGCCCCTTTTGATTTTAGTGTAAGTTCAAAAGCATTCCCAATAGATGGGCAATTAAGCTTTGCTTTTTGGCTAGATTCTACAACAATTAATACAGTTGAGGTTGGTAACTTTAATTTATCTTTTAAAACACCTTTAAAATCAGTTGAGTATACTTCATATTTAACAGGCAATTATGAATATGTAAATGATGTTACTATACCTTATGGATTCTTTTCTTTAGGTTTACCATATTCTACAATTAACCCATTAGAACTTGGAGTATTATTACGTAGTGACGAAACTCAAACAAGATATTGGTATAGATACCCAGATACAACAACTTTTGAAAGCTTACAAGAATTACTTACAAAACAGTATATGAATATTTATGGTAAAAATATTATAAATATAGATTGCGATTTATCTAGTTTTTCTACAGCTAATGGAGTATTAAATGCGTCTAAACTATTTAAGGCTACTGACACAGACACTAGTCCTATTAATATATCAAGTAATTCTTATATGTTAGGCAATTCTACTACTGATTTTGCTGAAAATAGAACGAGTGCTACTTTATTACAAATATCAAATACGAATATTGCTTGTACGTTAACAAAGAATTATGATTATGAACCAGTTTAATTTTAAAATATGCCAAGTGTAGTAAACGGAGAAAATGTAATATTATATAAAACAGTAGGCGGTGTAGATACTGTTTTTGGTGCTGCTACAAATTGCACCTTTGATGTTAGTGTAGGCCAAGTAGAAGTGACTAGCCAAACATCTGCTTGGTTTAGAGAATACAAGATTGATGTAGCTGGTTGGACTGTCAATTGCGATGGTTTAATATGCTTAACAGGATATTCATATAAAGATATGCTTGACTCTCAGTTAGCTAAATCTACGATAGGGATTAAATTCTCAATAGATGATGGTAGTACTACAGTAGTCATTACAGGTAATGCTATAATTAACTCTATATCTCTTACTGGCCCTAATAATAACACTTCAACTTACTCAGTTAGTTTAACTGGAGTTGGAGCATACACAATAACTTAGTAAATTTGCCAAATGGGAGCAATATTAGGAGAAAATATTATATTATATAAAATAGATACTTCTACTATTCCTGCAACTGAAACCCCATTTGCTTGTTCTACAAGTTGCTCATTTTCCTCTACTACTGATATGGTTGAGTTGGCTAGTCCAACTAATGCCTATTTTAAGGTTCCTACAATAGACTTATCTAATTGGAATGTTACTTGCGATGGTTTAACTTCTTTAAGTGGCTATGGTGTAGATGACATTGCCAATGAGCAAAAGAATAGAACTTTATTCCTAATTAGATTCGCCATAGATAATGAGGGTGTATTTAAGTATATAAGTGGCTATTGTTTTATTTCAAACTACTCTATTAGTGGCAGTATGAATAGTGTAAGCCCTTATTCAGTATCTTTTACTGGTACTGGTATATACTATACAGATGCTACCCCAACTACTACAACAAGTACAACTAGTACTACAACAAGTACTACAAGCACAAGCACTACATCAACTAGCACTACAAGCACTACGACTTCTACTAGTACTTCTACAACAAGTACAAGTACTAGTACTACAACATCTACAACTACTTCTACTACGACTACAACCACACAGCCTCCTGTATGGTATGCTTTATATAATTGTGCTACTGGTGTAACAGTTACTTCTACTAGTTATCCTAATGGATCGTTTTTAGTTAATGAAAGGGTTACATCTTTAGGAATAACATATAGAATTGATTCTATTTATTATACTAATCCAGGAGGATTATTATTATCTATTACAACAACAGGATTAACTGGTTGTCCAACAACAACTACAACTACTAGTACTTCTACAACATTGGCTTTAGTAGATTTCTCATTATCTTATACTTGCTCAGGTGGTAATGCTTATTTAACTTCTAATGCTTATACTGGAGGTGCTGGGACCTATGAATATACAGATGCAGTATTCTCTACTCAAGCAGCAGCTTTAGCAGCAACGGCTTGGACAGCTGGTACTTCTAAGATTTATTATGGTCAAGATGATAGTATTCATTGGGTAGCTATTAGAGATGCAGCAAACCCTACAAATAAAAAAGCTCGTTCTGTTACCCCAGCTTGTGCTACTACGACTACTACGAGTACAACAACAATTCCTCCAGTATGGTTTAATTTATTTAATTGTGGAACTGGTGCTTATGTTACCTCTACCCAATATGCTGCTGGAACTTTTAATATAGATGATAGAGTTACTGCTATTGGTCAAACCTTTAGGATTGATTCAATTTATTACTCAGATCCTGGTGGAGCTCATTATTCAATTACAGCTACTGGCCAAACAGGATGTCCTGCTACGACAACAACTACTACTACAACCACTACTTTAGCACCTTTATCTTTCAATATAAGTTATACTTGTAGTGGAACTAATGCAGTAGTTACAATAAACTCTTTTGCAGGTGGTAGTGGAGGATATTCTTATGGCAATACTTTATTTAATTACTCTTCAGATGCTTATGCAAATACTGCTTGGACAAGTGGTACTTCAAACACTTATGGGGCTCAATCATTTGCAGTATCTGGTCAGTTATGGGCTGTAATTAAGGATAGCAATGGTAATAAATTAGCCTTATCAGTTACTCCTACTTGTACGACCACTACCACAACAACAACGACTACAACAATAGGTACTCCAGATGCTCAATTCTATTTATCTTTACAATCTGGGAATAGTGGTTCTTTAGCAATTTATAAGAATGGAAGTTTGAATACAACTTTGACTTTTGATGGTGCTTCAGTAGCAATAGCAATGAATCCAACAGATACATTCTATTGTATAATAACACAAACTGCTAGAGCCGATTCTGCTCAAAGAGGATTTATAAGTTCACTTGATAATGGTAGTGAGTATGATTTTGTGCAGACAACTGCTGGTGGATTACCAAAATCAAGGACTTCGGCAACACAAACAGTAGCCACAGGACATTTATACCAAGTGTATGGAACTTGTGGTGATGTAGTATAAAAACCAAAAACCGATGACAATAAGATTTGTATGTGCTCAACCTGCAACGCTTTATTATGCGTGGCAAGTAGAGGTGATGATTAACAACTTTAGTACAATGGGAATCAATCCTAACAACATAGACATAGTATGTTGGAAAGATGGTAATATACCAATAGAGTGGTCTAAACTAGCTAACAATTACGCAGCTAGATTTTTCTTTTATGATGACCTTAGAGAAACTAAAAACTATGTTTCTTCTATTAGACCTAACATTTTAAAGCAACACTTTAAGAAATTTCCTGAGCTAGAACAAGATGCTATTTTTTATCACGATTGTGATATAGTATTTACTAAGCCTATAGAATGGTATAAGTTTCTATACGATGACAAATGGTATGGTTCTGATACTAGATTCTATATAGGCTATGAGTACATAATGAGCAAAGGAGAGCAAGTATTAGATGCTATGTGCGATATAGTAGGCATAGACAAAGAAATAATTAAAGAGAATGAAAGAAACTCAATAGGTGCTCAATACCTAATGAAAGGAATAGGATGGAAGTTTTGGGATGAGGTAGAAAGAGATTGTGAAAGGCTGTTTAAAGAGATAACCGAACTAAGTGCAAGTATAAAAGCTGACAATCCAGTTTATCACGAGCTTCAGATATGGTGTGCAGATATGTGGGCCGTATTATGGGGAGGTTGGAAGATGGGTAAGAAAACAATATGCCACCCTGATTTAGAATTTGCTTGGGCCACTTCTAGAATAGAGTCTTGGGATAAGCTAAACATCTACCATAATGCTGGAGCTATAGATGCTATAAGTGGCTTATTTTTTAAGTCTGATTACATACATAAGTTGCCTTATGGGGAAACCATAAACATAAATAAAGAGTTCGCTAGTTCTAAATATTGGGAATTAATACAACAAACAAAAACAGTCCTATGAGAATAATATCAGCTAAATATGGGGGATTGGATTGTACGGAGATTATACGTACAAGGGTTAAGTTTGACAAGCTAATGTTAAGGGTAAATAATGACATTATTGGCGATCCTAGTGTGGGCCAGGTTAAAAGCCTAGAGCTTAGTTGGGAGCACGATGATTTGGTTCATTTAGACTATTATAAAGAAGGTAGCTTGGTGTCTATACCAAAGACAGGAAATAAGCGTTTAGGCATCTTTTATTCTAACAATAATCAACATTCTATTTGGAATGCCATTTATAAGTCATTAGACACTATAAAAATAGCCTCTGAAGGCAAAGCCGATATAATCACTTGCCTTTGGGAAGAAATGCCTTTAAATCCGTTCCTAAGCGTTTTTAGTTGGTATAAGTCTCAAAGCCACCTTAACCAATTATTACAGATAATGCAATGCTTGTTTATGGCTAAGGAAATGGGGGAGTACGAATATGTTTCCTTCCTAGAGCACGATGTTATGTACCCTGAAGGTTACTTTGACTACCCTGACTTTGCCAAAGGTGAGGTATTAACGAATATGAACTATGGGGGAATTAATAAGGATGGGTGGCAGCATAGACAACAAAACGATGAGCCTTTCCACCAAATGACTATGAGGCTAGAGGATGCCATTGAGCATTGCCTAAACATACTTCCTAATGCCTTGAAGGTTAATTGTGGCAATATAGAAACAGATAAGCTAAAACGAAGCCAATGGGCTAGTAAAAACGAGGCTATCCATATTAATCACGGCAATCACTTCACATCTCATAACTCTATATATAGCAAGGAAAATACTTACGCAACGCATAAGTATTGGGGTAATCACGAGGATTATATAGACTTATTTAATAATTGATTAAATTTGTAAAAATTATAAAGAATGTCCTGCATAAGCACGAATGCTGATTTTAGACCAGCTCAATACAATATATCTATTTGGAAAACTAATACTTGGAGTCAGATATTCCTTTTGACTGCTAATACTGTGCCTATTAACTTAAGTACAGCAGCTGTAGAAATTGAGATTAGAAAGACAATTACTTCTTCTACTGTCGAACTTACCTTAACGGAAAGTGGTGGTGGCATTACGGTAGGTGGTGTAGATAACAATATGATTACCATTAACAAAGACATCAACCTAGCAGCTGGTAACTATGTATATGATATGGCTGTTAAATTTTCTAATACCAATATAAAAACATATATCTGGGGTAACTTTATTGTTTATCAAGATATTACAAATATATAATGAGCACAGAAATAACAATTACAAGTACTACGATTGACATTAATGTTAGCGAGTATCCAATTACGATTGAAGCCCCTTCAGGAGCCTATCCATTACCTACAAGCGTTTATAGTGTGTTTGGTAGAACAGGTAATGTTGTTGCAGCTAATGGTGATTATACTACTACTTTAGTAACTGAAGGAACTAATCTTTATTACACAGATGTTAGAGCTAGAGCTTCTAACTCATTCGTAGCTGGTTCAGGTGCTTATAATTCAACAACAGGGGTTATTACAATTCCTACTAATACAAGTCAATTAACGAATGGTGCTGCATTTATTACTTTAACAAGTTTAAGTGCTACAAGCCCATTAAGTTATGTTAATACTACTGGAGTATTTTCTATATCTCAAGCGAACACAAGTACCAATGGGTATCTGAGTTCATTTGATTGGAATACTTTTAATAACAAGCAAGTAGCTTTAACCTTTGGCAACTTAACTAGCTCTGACATTACTGTTACAGGTGGTACTGGTGCTATCATAGGTGCTGGTTCTACTTTAACTCTTGCAACTGTTAATACCAATACAGGAACATTCGGTTCTTCTACTGCTATTCCTGTTATAACTGTGAATGGTAAAGGTTTAATTACAGCCTTAACAACTACTGCTGTATCTATTCCTTCAGGTTCATTATCTTTCATAGGTGATGTAACAGGTACTGGAACTACTGGTTCTGATACTACCTTAACTTTAGCAACAGTTAATACTAACGTAGGTGCTTATGGTTCATCAACTAGCGTTCCTACTATAACAGTAAACGCTAAAGGGTTAGTAACTGCTGCAAGTCAAACTGCAATACCAACTGCAACTAGTTCTGTTAATGGTTTATTAACTTCTACTGATTGGTCAACCTTTAATGGCAAACAAAACCAATTAAGCGGAACAGGCTTTGTTAAGGCTAGTGGAACAACCATTACTTACGATAACTCTACTTACTTAACAACTATTTCAGGCATAACCGCAGGCGGTCAGTTAACAGGAACATACCCTAATCCGACAGTATTAAATGCAGCAGTTTTAGCAAAGGTTTTAACGGGTTTAAACGTAACTGGTGGAACTGTGGTATCTACTGATTCTATTATAAGTGCCTTTGGTAAAGTTCAAAATCAAATCAATGGATTAATAGGTGGTTCATTATATAAAGGAACTTGGAATGCTAGTACTAATACTCCTACTTTAACGAGTAGTGTAGGAACTGCTGGTAATTACTATATCGTATCTGTTGCAGGTACAACTAACTTAAACGGCATTACTGATTGGCAAGT